>JAOXYA010000025.1:29519721-29536337 GCA_028565675.1 Sorex palustris | reverse complement strand
AGCAATGCTCAGGGGTTACTCCTGGCTCTGCACTCAGGAATTACTCCTGGCGGTGCTCGGGGGACCATATGGGATGCCAGGTATCGAACCCAGGTGGGTCCCGTGCAAGGCAAACGCCTTACCCGCTGTACTATCGCTCTGGCCCCTTGGCTAAAATTTAGTTCATGATTTTGCTCCATTTCATCAGCAGGGGTAAGCAGAAGCACTAACCACTCATGAATCAAACAATGAGAGCTTGGAAGGTGAGTTTTTTGCCTGTCATGAGTCAATAAGGGAGCACGTTTGAGTCTTACCACACTGCCACACTGGGAGCAGAGCTCTTTAAGGCCTTTCCTTGAACTCTTGAGGGCACATTTCTTAACTTTCCTGTTTCCTAGGGAAAGCCCAGGGCCGAGATAAAATTCCAACATTGTTGTAACTGCCCTTTATTTAAAATATTCAGTCTAGTAGGCCGGAGAAATAGTATAGCGGAAAAGTGCTAGCCTTGAACACGACGGATCTGGTTTCGATCCCAGGGAGCACGTAGAGTTGAGCCCCTCCAGGAGTATCCCGGAGCGCAGAGTGAGGAGCAAGTCCTGAGCGCCGCAGGTTGTGGCTCTAAAACCAATACATATATTTAGTCAAACGAGTCTGAGCCCCTTGGATGCTCCCCAAACACACCCGCATAAGGTGTTGTTACCATTCCACTAGTAGCAGTCAAACATTTCAAATGCATTCATAGCAATGATAACAAGTCCTGGTTGGTCCCACAAGTAAACGGACCCTCTTGTGTGAATTGAAGGCGACCTCCAAAGGCAGGCTCTGGGGATCCCTACCTCCCTGCCCAGTCCCCAAACTTGGCAAATGTAAAAACGCCCAAAAGCTTCTTGTAGCTCACCAGAAGCTCTCACCACCCTCTGATCCTGTCTACTGTCTTCACAACCTCTCTTCCCCTTCCAAGTCCTGGAAGTCACGGATTTCACACTCTCCACTGTCTCGACCCTCGAATGTGCCCAACCCAACCAATTCCAAAGTTTCCCCACCATCAACGCGCACCCACCGCCGGGACTTGGAACCTCAAGACTCCCGACTCCTTGCGCATCCCGCCCAGAACACCTCAGCCCCTCGGGCTCCAGCCCTGAGCCCCGGCTCTGGCAGCAATCAGCGCATGCGCGTGTGTCGCGCTCTAGGGCCTTCTAGGCCTGAAGTTTGGGTGGCAGCGGGACCCGGAGGACAGAGGTAGCACTCGGTCGGTCTCCTCGTCGCTCCGCCCACCTCACGCCCGGGATCGGCGCCGGCGCGCGCACGTGAGCCCGGCCGCGGAGGACTACGTTTCCCAGAATGCCCCACGCGCCCGGACGCCGGCGCCGGAGCGCGCGAGGCTGCCGCCCCTGAGTGACAATTCGGAAGCCTCCGCGGCGGCACTGCGTGCCTCAGGAGCTGTGCTGCGTTCCCGAGACGTATTTGTGGGTGCCCCTTTGTTTGCCACAAAGGAAAAATAGTATTTCTTCCACTTTGGGTCATAAAGCGTTGACTACGCCAGGGACTTCGTGGGCGCTGTCGCGTTTCGGGGTCTCTCGTGGCCGCCACGCTCCCTCGCCTCAGAGCCACGCCCGCTCCGGGTGCCCTCGCGTAGGATCCTTGGAGGCGACGTTCCCTGCCGCGCCGCCCCGCGGCATCCATGACGCACTTCCGCCTGCGCCTCACCGCGACCGTGCTGGGAAATGCACCCGCAGGGTTACTTTCGGTCTGGCCGCAGGACGGGGACTGGGCGAGGTCGGATCCCTAGTTCACGTCCGTGGCTCTGGCTCCGGTGGAGGCGTGCAACTACCTCGGCGTCCAAGCGAGGTCGTGGCCAGCTGAACCTCCTACAGACGGTTCTGGGCGTAGGCGGAAACCTGCACGGCCTCGGCTCTGCCGCATCACAAAAAGCTCCGACCTGGTCTGCGCTGGCCTGGACGCAAGGCCACCCCGCATGCTCTGTGTTTGCCACTCGCGAACCCTCTCTCTGGGGTCCAGGGATAACCGGGGTGGGCGGGTGGGAGGTTGAACAAGATCCTCACGGTTCTGTTCGCAGCCCGAGAGCGCTGTCGTTTTTGCACGAAACAGCGCAGGATGGGCACCAGACTGCGCACGTCTTCGTGCTGGGTAAGTGGGGACATCGTCAAGATTAAAGGCCGACTCGGCACCGAGTGTGACCGTGCTCATTCATCCCTTCTCGGTCACATACACCTCCTGGATTTCCAGCATTCCCTGTCCTACAGCCCGTATAGTTCACAGCTGCGTCCCCTACGCACAAGGAAACTAAGGCCCTGGTTTAGGGATGCCTGCTTTATCCTGTCAGTGTTACCATACACTTGTCATTAGTTGTCTACAAAGCTTTAGGGTGTGTTTTAAGGGACATCCCCCTCTGTTCACATGCTTATTGATTCTGTGCCCTATGTGTGCTGAGGTTGGCGGTGCAAAGATAAATCACGCACCTTACTTGGTTTAGTCCAGTGTTTCTTAACCCTGTTTCGTTCTTGTGTCCCCCTCACCCCTTCCTACCGGTTGTCCTCCCTATCCTCCCGCTGTCCCTGGCTCCCCATTTACACATTTTTCCCGTGTCCCCTTTGGGATATCTTGGGGGTCCTCAAAGAGTCCATATGGTCCCCAGTTAAGAAATGCTGGTTTATAGGAGAGGAGGGTAATCAAGTGATCACTGGCAGGAGCTTGAGTGTACAAGGTAAGAGAAGGTAACTGAAGAAGTGGGCCAGTGGACCACTTGGACCATGAAAGTGAGAGATGGAGTGAGCTAGTGGTGACTTCGGAGAGATTGCTGAATGTGTGACCTGTGGGGAATGTTGGTATATTTCCAGTCTTGGGAGCAGTGTTAGATAAGGTCTGTAGGAAAGAGACTCTGCAGTGAGGGAGCTGGGTCTGTGAATCAGGTAAGCGTTAGCAACTGGAAACGTCCAGGTGAAGACTTTCTCTGTAGTACAGAGAGCTGACAAAGCACTTGAGACATGATTTGCACACAGGAGACTCTGGTTTTGTCTTTGTCACTGTCACTAACCCCCCTAAGGTTCTTGAGCACCACAGGATGTGGCCCCCGAACTGAAATGGGTCCTCTGTTAAGAGAAGCACAGGGTGTGACTGGATAGAGCTCAGAAAAGGACTAAGACGACTCCAGGAGAGGAAGAAAAGTTGGGTGTTTTCCCCCCATAAATTTGAGGGAAGAAATCTGAAGACCATGATGTGAAATTCCTTAAAGAACCGTTCTATAGAAATAGTAAAGTGTTGTGGAGTTCATGCCCAATTTAATCAGCTAATCAGTGAATGCATAAATAGGATGAATAATACTCCTACATAAAAAATAAATAAATAAAAAGAGTCATAAAAAAGAAACAGTAAAGTGTTGAGTTGAGAATTTATTCTGCTTATCAATTTTTTCAGAGCCAGATTTTTTTTAGAGTGCTGTAGATTGTCAGTTCTTTGTTTAGTTTGTTTTTGTGCCAGAGTCCTGGATCCTCAAGTCTTATGAGGCTGTATGCTCCAGGTTTGCGTCCGGGTTACTCCTGCTAGTCCTTGGAAGAGTTTGTGATACTGGGGATGAAAGCTGGGCAAATCATGTACTCAACCTGTTGAACCTCTCTCCCCCCCTGATGGTTAATTCTTGTGAGGTGAAGGGAGTTGAAAACGAAATCACATGAGACTATTGACAGAGGATGGAAATAAATGGTTAGTAATTTTATGTGTTCAGATGTGCATAGCGGCTGTCAAGTAGAAGGGATTTCACTGAAGTGAATGAGACAAAAAAACATTAACAGTATAAAATGAGAAAACATTTGTAACTAATAAAAATAGATAAAACGAGCATAGATGTGCAGATACAAAAATGACTTTAAAATAATTGAATAAGGAGTCGAGGGTGTAGTTAGCACTCAGTAGAGCACCTAACTTGCACACATGTGGTCCTAAGTTTTATCCCAAACACCACACACCACACTAAAGGTTGTGAAATAATGTTCATAGGTACCAGTTTGGTACGTTATTAGAAGAGGTGTCTGGGGAAGAGTGTTGTCTGCTAGGTATTGAACTTGGTTGTGTAGCTTGTGCATGTGTATTAAATGATTACATCTCATGACTTAGGTTTGTCAGGATAAACCAGGACGTCTCACATACAAAGCCAGTGCTCTTATCATTGAGCTGTATCTGGGACCCTCATGTCCTTGTGGGGTTTTGTTTCTTGTTTTGGTGTTTTGTTTTTTTAAAAATAGGGACCACTGCTGGCAGGGCTCAGGTACCCTGATACCAAGGGATGCTTGGGGAACCATGTGGTAATGGGAATCAAACTCAGGGCTTTGCACTCTCCACCCTTTGAGCCATCTCCCTTGCCCATGTCCCCATTTTAGTGCTCTGGGACCATACAGTGACCAGGATCAAATCTGGTATTCCCTGTGTACAAAGCATATGCTCCAGCCCTTTAGGCCATCTGCCAATTGGAGAAACCAGATCTGGAGGTAGTGTTTAAGCTGTGCCTAAAAGCTAGTTTGATGATAATGGGAAGCTAGGGACTGGAGAAGAGAAAGCATCCCAAGCTTTGCACACAGCTAGATCGATGGCATTAATGGCCTGAAGAACCATTGAATGGGGCCAGAGAAGGTTGGGACTGAGGAAGATCTGTGGCTTAAGGAGACAAACTATAGGGCTGTGTAAGAAGTGAAGGATTGTGCTGAAGAATGCCTTAAGAGTTTAATTTGTGGAATTTCGGAGATAGTACAGCGGATAAGGAGCTTGCCTTGCATGTGGCCACATGTAATCCCTGAATGCAAGAGTCAGGAGTAAGCCCTGAGCACAATCAAGTGTGCCCCTCAAACAAAAAAAAGTTTATTTTGTTGTTTGTTTTGGGGCTCCACCATGCAGGGCTTGGCTATTCCTGACAGTGCTCCAGGAACCATCACTGTCACTATCACCCCGTTGTTCATCAATTTGCTCGAGCAGACCCACTAACATCTCCATTCGTTCCTGTCACGTGCTAGTGTAGCCCGATGACATATTCTTTCAGGGTCAGGGGAATGAGGACCATCATTGTTACTGTTTTTGGCATATCGAGTATGCCACGGGTAGCTTGCCAGGCCCTGCCGTGTGGGTGGGATACTCTCGGTAGCTTGCTGGGCTCTCCGAGAGGGATGGAGACTTTTGGGGCAGCCTCTAATCACCTTTACAGGTGTTCCCAGTCAGGCATATATGCAGGCAGGATACTCTCAGTAGCTGAAAATTTTATTTGGGGCCCAGAGCAATAGTACAGCAGGCAGGGCATTTGCCTTCCTCGCAGCTACCCTGGGTTTGATCCCTGGCATCCCTTATGGTCCCCAGAGCACTGCAGGAGTGATTCCTGAGTGCAGAGCCAGGAGTAACACTCAAGCATCACTGGGTGTGACCCAAAAAGAAAAAAATAAAATTTTGTTTTATATTTGGGGAACTTCTGGCTCTGCAAGTCAGGGATCACTCCTGGCAATGTTCAGAGAACCATGTGCACTGCCAGGGATCAAACCTGGGTCAGTTGTGCGCAGGGTCTTAGCTCCTGTACTATTGGCTCCAGCCCCAGTATTGAAATTTTAATATCTTAGAATCATGCATGGAAAGTCTTTCATCAACTAGTATTATGTATTTGACTAAACTTTTCTGATACTTGAAGGTTTTTCATATTTGTTTTGCCAATTTTTATTTGGGGGTCAGATGTCTGAGGAGCCATTCCTGCTAAGGGTGATACTTGTCCAAGTGGGCTGGACATTTTAGTACTTGCACCTGGCAGTGCTGAGGGCTACCAGGCCACAGCCAGTGATACTGGGGTAGGCACAGAGCCTGAGTTGTGTTGAGGTTGAACCTCAGTACTGGTGCAGGCTTGCCACGTGCACCTGACAATTGAACTATATTTCTAGGTCGGCCTCTCTTGAGGCAAATGCCTTAACCTGTGTACCCATTTCTGTGGACAATTTTTGTTTTTTTTTTAAATTTGGCTACACTTGACAGTGCTTAGGGGTTTAGTCCTGACTTTGCCTTCAGGGATCACTCCTGGTGGTCCTCAGGGAACCATAGTGGGGTGCTGGGATCGTGGGGTACTGGGGTCAAACTTGTCAGCCACATTCAAGGCAAACGCTTTACCCACTGTACTGTCTTTCCAGCCTGTGGCTCAGTATTCTAAAACTTGTTATCAAAAGGCATCTTTCAGTATTGGATTTGTTTTAAAATTTTTATAGAGGTCACTACTACCTGTGGTGGTACAGGGCTGGTGTACTCAGATACCACCAGGTCTACACCCAGCGGGGCTCTGGGGGCCACGTACTAGGGATTACACTCAAGGCCTCATGTGCTCGGCTTCTGCTCTGTACTCGGTCAGTTACCCTAGTCCCTATAGGAGTCCTCACAGTAGAACTATTTGATGTACTTGAGTTTACTTTTTAGGTAGCCTTTGCCAAATTGTTAAAAACAGTTCTTTTTGTTTTGTTTTGTTTTGCTTATACTTTAGGTTTGCTTATTCTTTAGTTCAATTGACTGGCAATTATTTGTTTTTGTTTTTGGGTCAACCTGGTGGTGCTCAGGGCTTACTCCTATCTCTGCGCTCAGGTTTTGACTCCTGGTGGGCTATGGTGACCATATGGGCTGTGGGGATCCAACCATGGTTAGCTGCATGCAAGGCAAGCGCCCTACCCTCTTGACTATCCTTCTGGCCCCCATTGACTGGCAACTCTTGAATATTCAAATTAATCAAATTATAGGCCTAAAAGTAATTATACACACACACACACACACACACACACACACACACATATATAATGAGCTTTACCTGAAATCTGAAATTTTCTATGTTCTTTGCATTCGAGGGTCTTTGTCATTTTATTGTTGTAAGATCAGTATCTGATGACAGTTTTGATTTTATAAAGGAGATAAAATCAATCATTCCTTCTGATGAAATAGCCTTCAAATCTTGAAATCCTGTTTCTCATTCTAAGAGTTTCATAGGTTCTGGCAAAACTTAGAAGAACAAAACAATTCAATGAAAGTCAAAATGCTTTATAGCTTGTCCTTTTTCTTACTGCTTTAGTGGCTTTGTCCTTTTAATTATACCATACTTCAAAACAATTTGAACCTCAATCCTTAGTGTCTTTGATTTTGTTGATGAAGTTTTCTAAAATACACTCTAAAATCTTTGTTCTGCTAGATCAAGATCTGTTTTCTCTAACTACAAAATAATCATCGTTATTCATCAAAAGTAATGGGTTGCTTTGCATCAAAATACCCATACCTATTGTGTTATCAGACCATTGAAAGACTAATTCAGTCATCTTTGTTTTAACTAGAATCTATACCTCTCACCTGACAGGTTCCTCCCCCCCCCCTTTTTTGGTGGGGAGCTATACCCAGCAGTGCATAGGGCTTGTTCCTGTCTCTGTGCTCACTCCTGGCGGGGGTCACTCCTGGCATGGGATGCCAGGGATCAAACCTGGGCCAGCCATATGCAAGGCAAATGAAATGCCCTCCCCACTATAGTCTCACTATTTTAAACCTGACAATTTCATATTGAGCAAATGTGCTTAGTTTCTAAAAGATTTACTAAGATTTTACCATGAATTTAGGAATTAATATTCCTATGCTGCTCACTATATCACTTATGCTCTGGTCATAAGTCATAAACAAGTATAAATATAGTGTCTTCATATAATATTTACAGTATACATTTGATAAACCAGGTAAACTTGTGTTGGCACCTTTTATAAAGGATAAATGCAGTACTTAGTAAAATGAACAAACTTGAGCTTGAAATAAAACACATGTAAAGAGCCCTTTGAAAGGATGGTTCTGTTTTCTAGTTAAATTTTGCGTTCTGTTTCATATTCAAGTCTAATAGCATAATTAATTTTGAATATTTTCTCACAGATTTACATGCAAATATCAACAGACAGACCCTTGCCACTTGTGTGAAGTGGCTATTTAGCCATGAAATAAACTATTTTTATTGCCTTTGCCCTGTGGAGATGTTCTTTCTGGCAGCGTTTTCCATATTTGGTGGCTGTGCGCAGAGAGCCAGGTGGTGCTGAGAAGCATCGCACAGTGAAGCGTGGATATGTCTAGGCTGGACATTTGTCATCGCTCACTGCTGAAGGGAAGGGTCAAATCTGTTTTTCCATATGTTGATGCTTCCCCTTTTTTGCCTGCAGTTCTGCCCAGATGGTCTCATGAACATTGTTTACTTTAGGATGCTCTCCCAGATGTTCTGAAAACTGATGGATTAATGTGCTGCACAGATATATAAATGATTGGCATGTTCTGACTTTAAAGTGCTGTTCTTGTTAGATTAAGATGCAGTTTGTGTCTCAGAGTATTTCCCAAGTTAAAATATATAGCCATCGGGGCCAAAGCAGTAGTACAGAGCGGAGGGCGTTTGCCTTGCATGTGGCCAACGTAGGTTCGATCCCCGGTATCCCATATGGTCCCCCAAGCACTGCCAGGAGTGATTCCTGAGTGCAGAGCCAGGAGTAATCCCTGAGCATCTCTGGGTGTGACCCAAAAAGCAAAATATCTATATATCTATATCTAAGCAATATATATATATATATCTGTCTATCCATCCATCCATCCATCCATCCATCCATGTGCTTTTGTTATTGTTTGCTTTTGGGGGGCCACACCTGGTGATGCTCAGGAGTTACTTCTGGCTCTGTACTCAGAATCAATCTTGGTGTTGCTTAGGGGACCATATGGGATGCTCGGGATTGAACCCAGATCAACTGTGCAAGGAAAGTGCCTTACCCTCTGTACTATCTCTCTGACCCCAGCCATGTATTCTTTTATTTAAGGTATTTTATAAATTTGGGTTTGTTCTTGTTTTGTTTCTTCTATTTCTTCACATTATTTCCTTACTCATATTGTCCCAGGTTGGACCAGTGGGAATCTCTTCAAAAATGGCATTCGTGTAATTTGACATACTCAGTACTTCATTATCTTGGGCACTTTCTTATTTTCTGGCACAGCAGAAATATATAGACTCCTATTGTCTCTTTGCTGCCCCAGGTTTAGTTAGATTTAATCTTTTCTTCAGGGATTCTTCATTTCCTTTAGTGAAAAATGGAATGTAGAAACAAAGATCTGGATATTTCTACCTTTAAGACAATTTATTCTTTCATTTTTATTTTTAAATTTATCTGGAATTTTTTTACAGTGTGGTTTGAGGTACAAATGTGTATATTAAAATGATTTAAAATTAATTGCGTTTGCAATAAGATGCAAAATGACATTTATGTTCATCTTCTCACCCTTTAGGAGAAATCTTGCTTAATTTTATTAGTTGTATTGTTTATATTTAACTTTGTGTCTCACGTCAATTATGTTTTCTCCAACATAGGTGCAGTCTCTAGAATCATAAAACTTTGTGAAGAAAAATGTGAAATAGGTGAAAAGAAGAAGGGAAGAAAAGGCAGCAGTGTAACATCTATAAAAGGAATTACAAATTTAGGAAATACTTGCTTTTTTAATGCAGTCTTGCAGGTAAGAACTAACTTAACTTTATTAAATGTAAAATACTATTTTGATTGATTTATATTTATTGGCATGCTTGTAGAATATCAGGTTACTGCAAAATGCTTCTCTCGAAATATCTGTCTTTTGCTTCTCTCTCTCTCTCTCTCTCTCTCTCTCTCTCTCTCTCTCTCTCTCTTTCCCTCTTTCCTCTGCAGTGAAGGGTTTTGCATATGCAAGGCACCTGGTGGTGTTCCGGGCTTACTTCCAGCTCTGTCCCTGGTGGTCACCCCTGAATGTTCAGGTGACCATGCAGGCCAGAGATCAAGCCCACACCTCACTGAATGCAAATCATGTTGCTCCAGCCTGCTAGCTGCTTCTTCAACGCTCTGTTTGTTGTTGTTTTGTGTTCTGGACCACTACTAGCAGTGTTCAGGAGTTACTTCTGACTCTGCACTCAGAATTATTCCTGGTGGTGCTGAGGGGACCATATGAGATGCTGGGGATTGAACCTGGGTTGACTGTGTACAAGTCAAGCACTTTACCTGCTCTAATAGCCCCATGATTTCAGACTTTCTTTCGCCATTGTTACACATATACTTACATGTCTTTTTCCCCCCAACAGTGCTTCTGAGTGATCTGTTTTAATGTTATTTAATAAGTAATAAATAGTTCTATTGATCAAATATAAGATCTAGTTAAATTGTTGAAAACTTAAAAAAAAATCTCACTATGCTGGATTTGAAATTTGAAACTGGGAGAGAGTTAAATACTCTGTAAAATCATAGACATATTATAACCAAATCAGAAAACTTTACTTTTTCTTTCTTTCAGAATTTGGCACAGTCTTACATTCTTACTGAGCTGATTAATGAGATCAAAGAAAATGGTACAAAACTCAAGATTTTTCCTTCCTCAGATTCTCAGCTGGTAAGAAGTAAAAATTGGGTAATAATATTTCAGACAGACCATTGATATTATTGGAATATATTTTTTTTTCTGTTTCTCAGAATTGTCAACTAAGATGGTAGTTGGCAGACTTGAAAGTTAATTCAAAGCAATGTATAAAATAAGCGATCAGGGCTGGGAATGTGGCTGAACTGGTAGAGGACATACCTGCATGTGCAACCTGGATGTGTCCCTATCCCCATTTCCATCCTTCCCTAGCCCTTTTCCCAGTACCACTGGGAATGCCTGACCTGGAACTCCTAAAAAATCCCCCAGGATCCCCTTAGCCCCTGTAAGAAAATCAGCAAATATTATCAGATTTAAAAGTTCTAAAATCATGGAGGTTGGAGTGATAGTATAGCAGATAGGGAGTTTGCTTTGCATGAGATCAACTCAGGTTTGATCCCTGGTATCCTATATGGTCTCATGAACCTGCCAGGAAAGATCTCTTGAGTGCAGAGCCAGAAGTAAGCCCTGAGCGGAGATGGGAGTGGTTCAAAACCCCCCAAAAATTCTAAACTAATTAAATGTTTTGAGATATTAGGGTTCATATGGGGGAAGGGGGCTTGCCTTTTATTTGTTTATTTTTAAATGCACTTTGACTTCTGTTGAACAAAATGTTTAGGATGCTTATTTTATAATTAGTGGAGAGATCTGCTTCAGTAAAGCATTTTTGTTCTCTAAAGGTAGAGTTAATTTTTATTTTTGAAAGCGGCCTGTTCATCAGCCCTGCACCCAGCACTACCTCAGGTGGTGCCGAGTGGAGTGGGGATGGGGTTATAGTGCTGAGAAGCTTATTTGAGGTTTTGTGCATTAAGGCTTTTGGTCCTGACCACTGGGCTATCCTGGCCTTTGTAGAATTAATTTTAATAATGAGCATCTGAGGAGCTTTTGAAGCTCTACTCTTATGGTTTTGATTTTTTTTAAGCTAGTGAAAAAGAAGAATTTAAAAAGAACAGTCTGACTTTCAGAAGCTGTCCCAGCACCCAAGGCATTTGTTATTCAGACATGCTAACAAAATACCAACCTCAGGCTAGATAACTGAAAACTGGTAATATTTAGCCCAAGCAAGCCATTTCATAATTTCTGTCTCAGCACAGACCAAAAAAAGGTTACTCTGTCACTTGTACTATCCCACATACCCTTTCACTTGCCCAAATAAATGATGACAACTTTTTACCAATATTAGCTTTAATCTTCATTCACATCTCCCTCATCAATAGTGTTTATTAAGACATGGGTACAGTCTCTCCTCACTTTCTAATAGCATCCAGCCAAGAGCACACCCACCTCCCTAGAGTCTCCCCCCAGTTACCCAAAGCTGAAATCCTATGTGGATTCTTTCTCATTCTCTCAGTGATATCCAAGGTGTGTGTCTTCCCTCAGTGTAACAAGTAATAAACCTTCGTTCAATGACAGATGTGTTAATGGTGGTGGTTGGTCTGAAGGTGTTAAAACTGAAATAATAATTTCAGTCAAAAATTGTTTGATGTGTATGTTTTACAGGGTAAGAAGAGCATGTAGTGCTCATGACCTGCCTTTTGAAACACTTAAAGAATTCCAAAAATTCTTGGTCCATTATGTTAGATTTGTATGCCCATGGAGGCAGCTTTGGTAGTACACTTTTTAAAACTTTTTGTTAATATAAATTAGAAAGTACTTGTACAGAAATGCATATATCATAACTGAATTAGCTAATTAATTTCCACACACTGAACAGAAACTATTTTATTCCAATAATTTGCTCAAGAAATATTACCAGAGACTAGAAACACCCATCAGATTGTTTTCCATTCAATACCTCCCTTGCCCAAAGGACAGCCTCTAATCTAATTTCTACAGGCCATTTGCATGTTTCCTATTTTATGTATATCAGTGAAATTATACTGTCTTTTGCATTTGACTTGTCAACAGAGATTAATCTGTATTATGTTCTCATCAGAAAACTTATTTCCAAAGTTTCAGTGTGTATTAAAAATATTTAATTTCTTCTTTGAATTCTGGAGGTTTTCACTTTGTTTAAAAATGCTGTGTCTGGTAGTAGGAAATTTTTGTATTTAAGTGCTTGGACTCCAAGACCGCCATAGATTTTCCTTTCGACCTTTGAGATAGTTTATTTTCAGTTTACTCAATATTGCAGAGAATTCTTTAGATATTAAGAAGCTAGGAGGAATTATAACCTGTTTACCTTTCTATGGTTTTAGCTGATGGTATTTTATTTTTTTTGTTTTGGGGCCACCCCCGGTGGTGCTTAGGGCTTACTCCTGGCTCTGTGCTCAGGGATCACCCCTGGTGGGGCTTGGGTACCATATGTGGTGCCAGGGACTGACTCCAGGTCTGTCTACAAAACAACTGCCCTAATGGCTATCCTATCACCTGCGCCCCAGAAGTTGTCCTGAAATTATATTTGGGATCTCATTTAAATTCATTGTTTTAAAGAGAGGGTATTATGGTAAAAATAACATGTATGTATGTGTGATTTCTAGAAATCTTCTCTACCATATAGGGACTATATTTAACAGTAAAATAGTGTGTACTAAGGAATTGTTAAAAGTAGATCTCAAGGCAAGCATTCTTAATACACACACACATCAAAAGGCAGGGATAACAGGAAACGCTTAGAGATTATAGAAATGGAGGAGAGAACTTCACATACATATTTGGGTAAGCAGATACCCAAATATTTCAAGTTGTACTTCATATATTGAGCTCTTACATATATTGGTATATCTAATATATCAAGTTGTACTTGATATATTGATCTTATAGATAATTGATCTCCACACAATTCTAGCTGCTTTGTTAAACTTTGTTTCCAACAGAAGGACATGTGCCAATTTTGTGACATAATCTCATCATTAGTAAAATGTTTGAAGAAAAGGATGCTGTGATAAAAATGTAATTTGTGATTTGTGAAGATATACTGATACCAAGTAGATGATGAATTCTACTTCTCAGAGAGCTCATTGAGGGACAGTTAGTTGCAAATAAGTAAAGGTTGGTGATTTCACTCTTTGTGATTTCACAGGGAGTAGTTTTAAGTAAAAGGTGGGGGCTCTGAGAATACCTTTTTTCAGGCAAGGCATTTAATCTCATTTTTCAATTTTATATATTCATTTTGTGCATGAGTAAAGTTTCTTAATACCCTTGAGATAATTTAGTGTTCATCATTTAAATAAAATATAATTTGTAGGTTCTGAGTATTTTAAAATTGTATGTCTGACATAGAGTTGATCATGTTTTTAAAGGACCCACTAGTGGTGGAACTTTCCAGCCCTGGACCGTTGACCTCAGCCTTGTTCCTGTTTCTTCAGAACATGAAGGAGATGGAAAAAGGGCCACTTTCTCCCAAAGTTCTTTTTAATCAGCTTTGTCAGAAGTGGGTGCACCTATGTTCTTAATATAAGTAATTGAGTTACAAAATACTAACGTATGTATACTTAATGAGTAGTTTTTACTTACTGTTATATTGCAATTATTGCTTAGTTTATCAAGAGAAAGAATATTTGTTGCACATCTGCTTTATATAAATTATGTCTCATGATATTCTATAGAAGTTATTTGTTTATCCTCATGTGATATATAAGGTACTTGAGGCTAATAAAAGTTGAGGGCCTTGCCTAGTTGACATGACAGAGACAGGATTTAAAGGTCTCGCCTTACTTGGAAGACCTTATTGTAGTATTACTGTGAAGTAAAAATTTGAGCCGTAAGAATCTAAATGGTGTTCTAATAGGTCATTTAACCTAGCTTCATTATTTTGAAGAATGAACTTGAGACAAGTAAATTTTAAGCTTAATTTTTTTTTCAAGATATAGACCTCTTTAAAAATTTCCTGTGCCTGGAAATAAGTACATAACAGGAACAATGTGACTTTAATGCACTGTTTAATTCCTAATCTTGAAAATTGATAAAGCAAAATTGGTGTTTGCTTTTGTTGTATTTGCTAGAATCCAGGGATGCACAATACATAATGTATTAAAAATGTACTTTGTCAGGGGTCCCATAGCCTATTCTAGTTCACATAAAATACATAGAAACATTTTATAATAGGAGCTTTTGTATATGCTGGCTGTAAAACCTCAATTTAAGTGAGGTTATGTTTGCCATGGTGTTTTACTTGATTGATAATTTCAAGAACTCAGGCCATACCCAGTGTGCTGGAAAGGGTGGACACTCCATCAGGCTTGGCTTCCACATGAAGGTCCTGATCGTTCAGTGTCTGGGTCCCACCAGAACTAGCCCCAGTGGTACTGTGGGGTGCGGGGTACGTCGTGCCAGACCTCAGACCCAGGGCTTCGCACATACTTTGCATTTTTGTCTACACTTGATTTCAGAGCTCCATGGCCCCTATTTTTCATTTGTTTGTTTGTTTGTGGGCCAAACCCAGCAGTGCTCTGGGGCAACTCCTGACTCTTGTTCATATCCAATGTGCTCTTGGCCCATTAAACTATCTTTCTGCTCCCACAGATCCTATATTTATTATTTTTCTTTGTTGTGGAGAGAACTCCTGAGAGATTTACTTTTTTTGGGGGGATGGAGGGGTCATACCCGGCAATGCTCAGGGGTTACTCCTGGCTGTGTACTCAGTAATTACTCCTGGCAGTGCTCAGGGAACCATATAGGATGCTAGGAATCGAACCTGGGTCGGCCGAGTGCAAGGCAAATGCCCTACCCACCATGCTATCACTCCAGCCCCGAGATTTACTTTCTTTAAAATGTCTTAAATTGTATAATTTATTGTTGGTTATAGTTCTCATGTTCAGCTGCAGATCTCCAGAGTTTGCTCATTTTCCTTGACTGAACCTTTTTTCCTAGTGAGCATCATTTCCTCTTTTTCTTCCTCCAAACTCCTGACAACTGCCATTCTACTCTTTGACTCCATGAATCTGGAGATTTTAGATCCTCCCTATTGGTGGATTGATAAATATTTGTCCTATTTCACTTAGTTTAGTATCCTGGTGGTTTATTTTTAGTGTTAATAAGTTTGTAACATGGGGATGCATGCAATAGTAGGGTTGAACACTAGACAAACATTTTAAGGGAAAGAGAATTTTGTTTTGTTTGTAGTGTTTTAAATTAGTCCAAAATATGGATGGGTCTGGGGAGATAGCACCAGAGTTTGTGCCTGGATTATGGAGACCTGGAGTTTGATTCCTGGCACTGCATGGTCCTTGAGCACATTAGTGTGGCCCTGGTGACCTGCAGCATTGCTGGGCCCAAGCAGTACCAGGTCATGCATCACCAGGTGTGGTTCATAAACTCCTAGAGCACCACCCAGGAACCCCCGACCACCACCATATTGACCTGCAAAATGAAAACACAAATGCAGAGGATTTATTTTGTGTTTCATCTAGTTGGCACATACATTCTTTTAAAGCCTGAAATATGAAAATTTCCCTTGAAAGTCTCAGATGTATTGGTGCTGTGTTTCAAAGGGTTCAAAAGTTTTTGTGACATTGTATGTTTTTTGGGGGCAGTGGAGTGGGGCTTGGGCCACAGTCAGCAGAACTCAGAGCTTACTCCGGACACAGTGCTCAAGCATTACTCCTGGTGGTGTTTTGGAGACCATATGTGGTGCCTGAGGTCAGACTGGGTTTGGTGGCATTGCAAGACAAAGTACCTTAACCCCTATCCTATCGCTCTGACCTAAAGACATTACATGTTTTAGAAATTTGTTTTTGATAGGCTGGAGAGATGGTACTTAACCTTGCACACAGCTGACCGAAGTTCATTCCCTACTACTCCATTAGTCCCTGAGCACCACCAGCAGTGACCCCTGAGCACAGAGCCAGGAGTATGACCTGAGCACCCAACCCCACTATCTAGATTTTTAAAATTTTACTTTATTCTGTCTTTGTGTTCTGTACCTGTGATCTTATCTCAATTATGATATCTTTTTTTTTGTTTTTTGGTTTTTTGAGTCACACCTAGCGATACTCAGGGGTTACACCTGGCTCTGCAGTCAGGAATTACTACTAGCGGTGCTGGGGGGATACCATAGGGGATGCCAGGGATCAAACCCTAGACAACTTCATGCAAACCAAATGCTTCAGCCCGCTTACGATATTTTTAAAAAATTTTTATGTTTTGCTGGATGGCTACATGCAAAATAATGGGCTCAGATCTCTGCCTAACACCATGTACAAAAGTAAGATCAAAATGGATTAAAGACCTCAACATCAGACCAG
>JAOXYA010000025.1:29452118-29464303 GCA_028565675.1 Sorex palustris | reverse complement strand
TCTCCATTGGAGACTTTGTTGTTACTGTGTTTGGCATATTGAATACATCACAGGTAGCTTGCCAGGCTCTGCTGTGCGGGCGAGTTACTCTCGGTAACTTGCCAGGCTCTCCAAGAGGGGCGGAGGACTCAAACTCGGGTCGGTCATGTTGGCTGTGTACAAGGCAAACGCCCTACTGCTGTGCTATTGCTCCAGCCTGAAAATTTTATTTTTAAAAGTTAAGAAATAATTTAGTACAATTTATTTTGTAAATATGATGATTGACCCTGAATTTTTCAACTATAAGGATTCATGGAACTTGTCTCTTTTTTTTTTTTGTTTGGGGGCCACAACTATTTGTTCTCAGTGCTTACAACTGGCTATGGGCTGAAGGATCATTCCTGGCAGGTTCAGGGGGCTATATAGGGTGCCAGGATTTGAGCCCAAGTTGACTCTTAATATGTTCTAAAATATTTTTATTATGATGAAAAATAGAAGAGAGAGACTTATTAAAATCTTAATCAGAATAATACAATGTGCAGTACTTAAAATGAGACAAAACACAGCAGATAGACTTTTGAAGGAGGAATTTTTTCAGTCCAAATAGCACTGTCTGCTTATATCGGAGGAATGTAAATTTAACTATTTAAAATTTATGCGAGTGGGGCTGGAGTGATAGTAGAGAGGAGAGGGCAGTTGCCTTGCATGTGGACGAGCCACGTTCAATTCCCAGCATCCCACATGGTACCCTGAGCACCGCCAGGAGTGATTTCTGAGTGCAGAGCCAAGAGTAACCCTTGAGCATAGCTGGGTGTGACCCAAAACCCAAAAATATAAAATAAAATAAAATTTATGTGAGCTTCCTGACATCTTTGTTAAATCTTTGGTTGTATGGCTTGTTTCAGCTAATAAAGATATTTGTTATGAAACTGAATGTGGTCCATCTATGTTATTATAGAAATGAAATAAAATAAATTGTGATTTGTATTTATATAGCTAATAGCCTGAGAGAATATAAATTTAAACCAAATGGAATAAGGTTATAGTTTTATCCTTAAAACACAAACAACAGTAATGAAGCAAGGATACATCCCTTTCACAACACCCTCAAGTTCCCTTAGAGTATAGGTCTATTTCTGGATAAGCAGACTGAGGACTATTATTGCTCTTTGGCTATTGGCTTTCTGGGGATAATACTAAACGGTGTGCTGGAAGTACCCAAGGTTCAGAAATCCTGCATGACACATTGGCCATGAGAAATGAGCTGTGAGTAGTGTCGGTGGGAGTGGGAGTAACTGGCTCTGGCCAGGTGGGCTTAACACTAGGTGATGAGAGGAAGCACTTTTATCTTCAGATGTTTCAGAGGCACTTAAAAAAAATATTTCAAAGCTCTGTGTTGGCAATCTAAGAAAAGGAACATTGAAATATGTTTTCAGGAATGACAGTGGAGATCCTCTTTTCTCACCAAAAGCTCCACAGGGAGCACTGGAGTGACTATTGTATTTTTATCATTTCCTCCTGCTGCTTCATTCCATCCACACA
Organism: Sorex palustris; assembly: GCA_028565675.1. Lineage (NCBI taxonomy): Eukaryota > Metazoa > Chordata > Mammalia > Eulipotyphla > Soricidae > Sorex > Sorex palustris. The sequence goes on along the minus strand of JAOXYA010000025.1, from coordinate 29,462,782 downwards.
ATGGTCTTCACAGAGCAAAGAGAAAAGTGAAGGGAGTGAATGGGAACCCTATGGTGAAGACAGGGTAGTGATATGCGCCAACTCAAGTGACAGTGAAGACCACCCAGGCATGTAGATCAGATGGAGCTTAGTATAATAGTGAGCTTTTGCTGATTGAAGAGTAAAGACTGTAAGGATATCCCTGTCGAGTTGAAGTGAACCAAAGAACAAGTCTTCAGGTACATCATTACAGAAAAATACAAGTTTCACAAACTGGTCTCCGGGTTTAGTGATATGTTAAAATCCAGAGGGAGGGATCAATTTGGAATGTGAAGAGGGTAGCATGAGTGTACTCTATCAAAGTATTAGAAGCACAATGCACAGTGATCATAAAACACAGTGGAGGCATTTGGGAGGTGTGGGGAAGTAGTTATGTGAAGGTACCTAGTTCCAGAGAAATAATTTGTCATTTTTGTACGTCACATGGTGTACTAATTATAAAAATAAAGAGCCTCAAACTTGATGCAACTACTTCATTTTATATTAAAACACGCACAGATAATTTTTGTTCATTTCCAAGAATATTAAACTTATAAAAGCATATGTTATGCCTATCATTAATTCACCATGTAGATCTACTAGTGTTTTATTGGAAGGAGCTATATTTTTTAACTATAAAAATTCCAGAAAATAGATGAATGAATGTAATACAAGTGGATCACTTAACTTCCTGTTAGTCGTCGATTTGCTCGAGCGGGCACCAGTTATGTCTCCATTTGTTTCTGTCGCGTGCTAGTGTAGCCCAATGGCATCTGTTCGCTCTGGGAGCATGAAGAGCCTCAAACCGATGGTTCATGATCTTGACGAAGAAATCTGCCCATCTGATAGGTGGGCGGCCACACGGTCTTTTGACATCCCGTGGAATCCAGTCGATAAAAGCTCTAGTCCAGCGGTCGTCTTTAAATCTCATTACGTGACCAGCCCATCTGATTTTTGACACCTTGGCAAAGGAGACAGCGTCCCTGATTCTTGATCGTCAATGGAGGTCGGAACTCCGGATTCTTTCTCTCGTTTGAGTGAAACGATTCTTTCTCTCGTTTGAGTGAAACGTGATATTCCAAGCATAGCTCTTTTGATTCCTCTATGGGAGACCCGAATAGAATTCTCATCCTGTTTGCGTAGGGCCCAGGTCTCTGAGGCATAAGTTAATGCAGGAAGAACAGTGGAATCGAAGAGATGTGCCCGGAGCCGGAGGTTCTTCGTCCTCTTAACTATTTCTTCAACGCTCTTGAAGGTGTTCCACGCCGCTCTCTTCCTCCTGTGCAGCTCGGGTGCCAGGTCATTTGTAATGTTGACTTCTCGACCTAGGAACACATAGCTGTTGCATTTGAAGATGGTCGTTTTGTGAGAGCGAATGGGACATCAGTAACGAGGCTGTTTCTCTCCCCAAATTAAGGGTTTTTATGACGATAAAGTCCCTGTTTTCCACTGAGCTCTAACTGTTCCTTTGTGGATAACAGACAAGACCCATAAGAGAGGCAAAGAAATTTAAAAATAAAGCTAAAGAGGATGGCACTGTAGCACTGTCCTCCGCAGTAACATATCCATCGGGAGACTTGTTGTTACTGTGTTTGGCATATTGAATATGTCACGGGGAGCTTGCCAGGCTCTTCGAGAAGGGTGGAGGAATCAAACCTGGGTCAGCCGCGTGAAAGGCAAACACCCTACCAGTTGGGCTATCGCTCCAGCCCAAGAAAGAGGATGGCATCTCAGGAAAAAGGGACTGCATTTTAAGTCTCTGGGACTGCTTCAAGCCCTCTCCATCTGAGACCATGTCTGGCCTCGCTGATTCATTGAATCATTGAATCATTATGCAAGTCTACTAAAATTCCTCCATTGCACACTGTCATCTTTAATTCTCTCCATTCCTGGGTTGTTTGCTTGTTTGTTTTTTGCTTTTTAGACCACTCCCCAGGGTGCTCAAGGCTCTGTGCTTAGATATCACCAAAGGGCAGTGCCTGGGGGACCATATGGGGGTTCGAATCTGGATTGGCCACCTGTAAGGCAAGTCCCTTACTGGCTGTGTTACAGCTCTGGTCCAAACCCCTCAGTTGAAGTAGGGTTTTAAGAGGACTGGCTGCTCTTCCCTGTTCTTCCCTGGCCTCTGCTTGCAGGGCTGCGTTTTAAAGGTGACCCTGAACTTTTGAAGTTGGGAATCATCAAAGGCATGAATAGAGGTTTTAGATAAATCGGCAGACTTTGTTCCCTGTTCTCCAGAATCCTGGGATGCCCACACCAGATCCTCTCGGCTCCCACCTTCAGGTCATTCTGGACCTTGGTCTCACCTTGCTCATGCCTGGCCTTCCCTTTGGCCCCTGCTCCCAACCCTTCCTCAGCACCCGGCCAGCCTCTTCCTCTTCCAGCCTCTGGGGTTGGGGGTGGGAGAGATGCTGACTCTCACGTAGGCCCCAAACAGTGCTGAGAGATCAGTCACCTTCTACACAACTTCAGCTTCTTGTTCTTTCTCCTGAGTAGTTTGAAACTTTGAATATTTATTTGCCTTATCTTATCTACTTTGCAAGCTTGCTTGCACTTTCTTTCTTTCTTTCTTTCTTTCTTTCTTTCTTTCTTTCTTTCTTTCTTTCAATTTCAGTTAAAATTTCATCTGGTGGAAGAAGAAAATGTTCTAAGTTTGGACTGGACTTCAAGCATCCCAAGAATCATGTATAAAAATGTGTAGGTGATTTTTTTTCCACTTCAACTATAATAATTGATTGAGAGACCTCATAAGCACAGATGTGCTAAAAATTGCTGTGTTAATACACAAAATTAGAATTTCACATAGAGTTCAAAGAAATCTTTGCTAAGCACTTCAAAACTAGCAGTGAAGAAGAAATCTTGCAATTAGATACAGTGAAGCACGTGAAGACGTTAAAATTCAATAATATAAAGTGTTTTGATACAAATGAAAGGGAAAGTATGATTAAGTTTAATATGTATTTTAGCCACCAATTTTTATCTTTTTTCAAACCTCAAATTGCTAATAAAGTTATTATTTACAAATTGCCATCAAAATGTTAAGTAATTACAATAGCTGAAAAACCCTATATTAAAAATAATTATTGAAGAAGTAGTTACATAAGTGGAACTTCAGGGTATCATACTGAGCAAACATTTTTTTTTTTTGGCTTTTTGGGTCACACCTGGCGATGCTCAGGGGTTACTTCTGGCTCTGCACTCAGGAATTACTGCTGGCAGTGCTCAGAGGATCATATGGGATGCTGGAAATCGAACCCGGGTTAGCTGTGCAAGCTAATGCCCTACCCCGGTACTATTGCTCCAGCCCCTTATACTGAATAAAGCTAGCCAGGAGGGAGAACAGACACCAAATAATCTCTCAGATGTGGGATAGGAAGAAACTTGCATTGAGAATAACAAATGGTCAAAGGCTCTAGAACATGAGAATGAGATTGCATCCTGAGTTTACCAGGGTCAGTGGCAGTGGGTAGATGGCAGAAGAACCTGAGACAGTGGTGGACGCACGTGGACCCAGGCAGGGTGTGTGGTGTGGGGACGTCACGTGCATGAAACCCTACTATGAAAAGTATTTCCTGCGCCCAGAGACACAGTACAATTGTAGGCACTTGCCTTGCAAGCAGTCAACCTGGGTTCAATCCCCAGCATTCCATATGGACTCCCATGCCCACCAGGGGTAATTCCTGAGTGTAGTGAGTGTAACTCCTGAGCATGGCTCGGTGTGGCCCCACACCCCCAATTATAAATGTCCGTGCTTAAAAAATTTAATAACTAGGGGCTGTAGTGATAGCACAGCGGTAGGGCATTTGCCTTGCACGCGGCCAGCCTGGGTTTGATTCCCACCATCCCATATGGACCCCTGAGCACCGCCAGGAGTAATTCCTGAGTGTAGAGCCAGGAGTAACCCCTGAGCATTGCCAACTCTGACTCAAAAAGCAATAAATAAATAAATCTCAAAAAAAAATTAATGACTATTTTTGTGTTCAGGAAAATACAGCGGCAGTTTTTAAAATCCAGGAAATAGTAAAGTCAAGATTACCAAACACAGTAGCGATTTCCTCTACAGGACCAAAGATTGGGCTGAAGTCAATCAAACCACAGCAATTTTACATTTTTTCCAAGGGATATATCTACATAAGGTGACAGGACAACCATGTGCATAACAAATTAGAACAAATTATGAAGAGGTATTAAAAAGTACTTTTCTCTACAGCTATGAAAACATCTGTTGTATCTGGAGGCATGTGCTGTTTCACATTACCTTGTGTGTTACATACAATCTTGTGGCAGGCCAGAGATGTAGGCCAGGGGCTAAGGTTCTTGTCTGCATGTGGTTGACCGTAGTTTGAGCCCTGCCACCACATACGGTGTCCTGAGCACTATCAGGGCTCTTGCTTGAGCACAGACAGAGCCAGGACTTAGCCCTGAGTGCCACCAGATGTGGCCCCCCAATCCAACCCCCCAACAGAAAAATTAATCTGTGGAATTGTTGGAGAGAAAAAGGAAATGTTCCTGTTCCCTGTGTGGTTCTTTCTGCTTTGTTGGTTTTTTTTTGTCTGGGGGGGTCATACCCAGCTGTGCTTTGGCAAGGGAGGGGAGTATAATGAAATTGAACCCAGGTCAGCAGCCTGCGTGGGACAAGCACTCCACACCCTACATGCTATCTTATCTTTCTCACTTCCCTCTTGGTGCTTCAAGGGGGACAGATAACCAAAGTATCAGAATGAGAAGATAAAAAGTAAAAAAAAAAAAATCCCATGGTGTTTTTTCTTTTCTCTTTTTTGGCTTTTTTTGGGTTACACCTGGCAATACACAGGGGTTACTCCTGGCTCTGCACTCAGGAATTACTCCTGGCGGTGCTCAGGGGACCATATGCTGGGAATCGAACCCAGGTCGGCCACGTGCAAGGCAAACCCCCTACCTGCTGTGCTATTGCTCCAGCCCCCACAAGTTTTGATTGAAACTAAAGCTTTGTTTAGAAACTTGACATGTCAGAGGAAGTTACTGAATATAAAAGTTAAAATAATCAGCTATGAAGAAGCACTAGTAGTTCAGTGACAAAAAATAAAAAACTATCAAGAAAACATCTTTGGGAAATTCATCTTGAATTTTTTGTTTTTGCAACTGCCCTTACGTTTACTGTGCTTACATATATTAATGCTGTATTTTGTGCAAGTAAAAATACCTAGATAAAGTACTAGATTTCACAATTTTTTTTTTTTGGCTTCTTGGGTCACACCCAACGATGCTCAGGGGTTTCTCCTGGCTCATGCACTCAGGAATTACTCCTGGCAGTGCTTGGGGAACCATATGGAATGCTGGGAATCGAACCCGGGTCGGCTGCGTGCAAGTCAAATGCCCTACCTGCAGTGCTATTGCTCCAGCCCCGTATTTCACGATTCTTAAAAAAAGTAGTTCAAATAGATTTTTGTTATGACTATTCTTTTAGCCTTTCTATTGTGAAAATTTTGAATATTTGCAAACTAGAGATGATAAACTTCATATACCCATGATTTCCAGTAGTCACCCTGTTTAGCTAGTCTTTTCCTTTCTGATGAACTTTTTATTTGCTAATGTGTTTTATTTTGTTCCCAAAGTTAACCATTTTTTGTTGGGGGGATTCTTTATTCTATGTGTGCCATTAGCCTCTTGGGCGACTTGGAGCTTTAGTTACTGGAATTGATCCTGTGGATGAGAACATTAAAACAGCAGAGCGCCATAAAATATTTGACCCAGTCCTTGATAAGAGGGTCGAGTACAGAGTGTGTGCCTTGGAAGACATTGTGGAAGATTCTGCAGAAACGTTTGATGCCGTAGTAGCTTCTGAAGTTATAGAACACGTAACTGATCTAGAAACATTTGTGCAGTGCTGCTATCAAGTTTTAAAAGTAAGACTTTTGGAATTTGTTTTTCCTTTTGAGTACGTGTGTGAATCTTAATAGCAGTAAGTTGTTTCATAGCACTTGAATACAGAAAACCAGGATTAGGGGCTGCAGATCTTCTAGAGATTCTGTCTGCCTCTCAGTTTGCCCTCAATTCTGGAATTTTCCAGATCCACTGTTGTGAAAGCAGTTGGTATGGAACTGCAAATAATATGTAGCATCAGTATTAAATACATGATAGGCATTAAATGAAAATTTCTGAAATACTGATTTGTATTAGTACCTAAAAATCAATAAAAGCCATTATTGGCATAATTGGGTTTGTATAGAATTTTTAAATAACTTGGTGTGTCTAAAAGTTTTCAGCTCATAAAGGAATATTTCAAATATATGATCTCACATTTTCTTAGCTACTAGTAAATGAGGAAGTTAGGGTAAGTATTGTTCTGACTTTCTTTAAGCACAGTGATGATCAGGGTTGGAGATGGGGCTCAGAGGTAGAGCACCGCCTTGCATGTGTGAAGCCATGTGTCTGATCTCTGGAACCGCAAAATAGTGGAGGTCTTTAAGTCAAAGGTTGTGAGGCATATAAGTGGGAGTCAAGATTATGGTTGGTTCTTGCCATTGCATGATACTAATTTGATTTACCACAATTTAATCCTTTGAAGGTGATTCAAAACTAATAACTCTTAGTCATTATTATTAGTAGTACTGTATCAACTCTGTTGTTTATTTATTCAAGTGTGACACTGTAAGGTCTAGGAGAAAGCGATTAGGGCCAAGAATGTGGTTCAGGTAGTAGAGTACATGCCATGCTCAGGCGGGAAGGACCGGGTTTCAGTCCCTGATAATCACATGGCCCTTTGAACCCTAACAACTGTGATCACACTTGGTGCTGTCAACTAGGGCTTGCACACTTGGTGGCATTGTGCTGGGGATTGTACTTATTGTAATGCTGGGGATCACTGTGGAATGATGCCAGGAATCAAACTCCTGTAGTCAGGGTGCTACCGCTGAGCTGCATCACCAGCCTATTCTTTTTGTGTGGTATGTCAGTCACTATGTTGAGTGGAGCTTCTTTCACTTATATGAGGAATAGTGGCATTGAACACTTTAAAGCAGACTTATTTGCTTTGGGGTCAGAGAAATTTTTCAAGTGTTAAGATACTTGTCGTGCACGTGGCCAACCCTGGTTTGATTCCTGCCTCCTCTAGAAGCCCCCCGAACACCATCAGGAGTGATTCCTGGGTACAGGGTGAGGAGTCAGTCCTGAGCACCAGCCGGGTGTCCCAAAAACACATGGACAGATTCTTTCTTGTTACTGTTTTCTTAGAGTAAGATTTTGATTCTCATGCAGTATTTTCTTCCTACTTTTGTTGAGGGAGAATATACGCATAATGATTATTAATAAGGTATTTTAGTATATTAGAATTTTACAGAGAAGTAAAACAGTCTGCTATTTTAATTTTTAGGTTAAAGATATATTTCATGACTGCTTCTTACCATTTTTATTTTGGTTCAAGATGGTATTTGATATTCTCTTTCTGTCTCTCTCTGTCTCTCTCTCTTTCTTTGTTTTGGTTTTGGGGCCATATCTGTTATTTCTCAGGGGTTACTTCTGGGGGCGGTGTTTAGGGGTCGTTCCTAGTGGTGTCAGGGAGCAGACATCAGATTCTGACAGTGTGTGCTCCAGCGCTTTGAGCTATCTCACTGACTCCTCAGTATCCTCTCTCTCTCTCTCTCTCGCTCGCTCGCTCTCTCTTTCCCTCTCCTCTCTCTCCTCTCTCTCTTCTCTCTCTACTCTCTCTCTCTGTGCATGCACACAATAGAAATTATATTATTTTGAGGGACTCTATCAAGTTAACGAGACTGGGATATGTAAAAGGGGACGGGACAATAATCTTGCTGGAGTTGTCCTTGCTGGAAAATACTAGTAGTAATTAAAAAGTGTCAGACTTGATAGTCCCGTCGATGTTTTGCATTTACTCAAGTGCTTATCTTGACCTTGTTATTTCTTCATACAAATGAAATAAAAATAGAACAGAATTTTCGAACCTCAGTCATTTTTGGTTTTGGTCAGAGACTTTCTTCTTGGCAGTGCATGCCTCCTTAAGATGCATGGCTGCGTTTGTACTAACCAGGTCAAAAGAGGTTGTCACTCAAAGAATAGATGTTGATATAATTATTACAATTTAAATGTAGTTGTAAAGCAAGGAGAACAACCTGATCTAATTCCTATATACTAATTAAAAATATTTAATATGTGTGAAGGTGTGTCATAGTAATGTAAGATTTTAGGATTTATAAGTACTTTTGCATAATGCAGTGTGTTCATAGTAGACTGCCTTTAAAAATCACTTTCATGATTTACCTAAAATCATAATTTTGGGTAAATTATGTTTTACTAATACTTTAAAGGTACAGTGTTTAGGGACCACTCCCAGTGGCCCCTTAAGGGTTTTAACCACTAAAATGATTTAAAAGGAAGGTCAAACTATAAGCTCATTTTTACCTGATACTCTTGACATTAATATTTTTACTTCTGTGTATGTATATATATTTATATATATATATATATTTTTTAGCCTGGTGGTTCTTTGTTCATCACTACAATCAACAGAACACAGCTGTCCTATGTCTTGGGGATTGTTTTTGCAGAGCAAATTGCTGGTTTGGTAGCAAGAGGTACCCATTCATGGGAGAAGTTTGTTTCACCTGAAAAGCTTGAGAGCATTCTGGAATCAAGTGAGTATTAAAAATGTTTCCAATTCCTAAGGGCTAACTGAACTAACGTTACTAATCGTACAACCTGGCATTTAATTAAATAGATCATGGTTCTTTGGATGTTGGTTTCCTCTCAACTATATCATAAACTCATTAAAGTTAGGACTAATTTGATATGGTTCGTAACCCAAAGCAAAGCAAATCATAAGTGATCAATGAATAATATTTGGTTGTTAGTTTTCAGTTCAGGATGAGGTACCTCCTCAGTTTACTCTAGAGAAACCTCAATTTTCTGATTGTGCGTGTACTCTTTCTGATTCTTTTCAGATGGTCTGTCAGTTCAAACGGTGGCAGGCATGCTCTACAACCCTTTCTCAGGCCACTGGCATTGGACAGAAAATACCAGTCTTAACTATGCAGCTCATGCTGTGAAATCTGAAGACCAGGAAAAAATAGTACCCAATGAACTTGTTTCAAAAGAAGAAATAGAATAATTCCAAGCTGAAACCTTCACTAAACCAGATATATATATCATAAGCTGAAGATGTGAATTATTCAGGGAGTTGGGGATATGACTCAAAGATTGAGTTTGATCCCTGGCACCACATGGCCCCTAAGCTCTACTAGGGGAAGCACTGTTGGGCCCCCAGTGCCACTGGACCCCAGCCCTGAACTGTCATTCCCTGACTTCCTCACCCTCGCCCCATGCTGCTGGATGTGGCCCCTATTTGTTTCTAAAAGACTGCAGTATGATTTGAAAGTATGATGTTTACAAATACAAAGAATACATAATTTTATCTTTTGAGATGGGATCATGAAAAAAGACAATAAAGTCTAAAAAGTTTGCAAAGAATTTTTATTTTTTTTTTATCTTTCAAGGGATTATTCTGTGGATAAAGATGTCAAGGTTTTAAGGGGTCTAGGAATTTTAAATTCTTAGCCTTACATAAAGAGTATATACATATTTCACTTTATCTTAGAGTTTATGCTTATGTCTTCCTCACCATGCATACACACATGTTTCAGTTTAAAAGAATTGGTATCATTTATGTTCATTATTTGGTTTTCATTAAAGGCAGTTATGTGTCTTACTGATCAAAGCAAAATATAGTCCGTGTCACTTACACTGTAGAATTAAAAAAATATTTTGGGGAGACTGGAGAGATAGTACAATGGTAAAGTGTGGTTCAATCCCAGGCACTCATATAGTTTCCCGAGCCCAATTGAAGATCAATGCCAGGAGTGATTCCTGAACAGAGCCAGTTGTGGCTCCCCAATGTGTTTTTAAATGTATATACATAAATTTTTTCTTTTCTGTGTTTATCAGAAACTGATTGTGTGGGATTTGGATTCACATATTTAGAACTGTAAACTCAGATTATGTTGGTAATACTTATTTATACAGTCCCATTAATGTTTAATTGGTATTGTATTTGTTAAGTATTTTTATCATTTTTAAATAATTTTCTTTTTAAAAAAAATCACTTAAAATTCAGTTATGGACACTTCCTTTTTTTAGCCAGTGTTTTTATAATTAAAGAGACTGACGTTTATAAAATGTAGTTTACTCTTCTTGATGTATTTGAATCTCATTTCTTCTGAAATTCCAGCTATTCTAAGAAAATATAGAGAGAGCACTGATTGAATATGACAAATTATAGATTAAGTATGACCCATGTGGAAGGTCAATGCATACATTTTAATCTTTTTTGTGGGGGCCACACCCAGCATTGCTCAGGGGTTACTCCTGGCTTTGAAAAGCTCAGGGATCACTTCTGACAGGCTCAGAGGACCATACTGGATTCTAGGGATCAAATCCTGGTCAGCTGGGTGCAAGGCAAGCATTTTACCTGCTGTACTATTTCTCCAGACTAATACTTTTTTCTTTCTTTTTTCTTTTTTTTAATTTTTATTAGTGAGACATCATGAGGTGCAGTTGCAGACTTACAAATTTTTGTGCTTGGGTTTCAACTATACAATGATCAAATACCCCTCCCTCCACCAGTGCCCATTTCCCACGGCCACGGATCCCAGTATCCCTCC
>JAOXYA010000025.1:29375106-29386721 GCA_028565675.1 Sorex palustris | reverse complement strand
CATATTAAGTTAAAAAAAAGTTGTTTTTAAACTTGGGTCTATCTCAGAGTTACCTTGGGAGTCTCAAAAAAAATCACACTTCGGTGATCATGGCGATTCAATAAAAAAGAAAAGAAAATCCCAGTTCTCAGTTCTCTGCCCTAGACTGGTTAAATGATAATCTCTCGGAGTGGGGCTCTGTTATCAGTATTTCATTTATTTAGGTTATTGGGTCACACCCAATGGTGCTCAGGTCTCACTGTGGGCAGTGTTTGGGGGACCATATGGGGTGCTGAGAGTTAAATCTTCATCAGTCACTTGAAAGTCAAGTTGCCTACCCACTGTACTATATCTCTGGTCCCTGTGTTGTCAGTGTTTTAAAGGGTTCCTTTGGTTGGACTGGGGAGATGCTCAAGGACTTCGTACCTGTTGTAGGTCTGGGTTTGATCCCTGACATTATAGCTCAGTCCCCTGAGCACTACAGGGAGTGATCTTTGAGCATTTCTTAAAGTAGACAAGGAGCATCAATGGGTGTGGCAGGGTATCATTAGGTTTGAGCGAGAACTAGGGAAAAAATCTTTGTTTTTTAATTCTGGGTCTGCATACCAGAATGATCAGTATTCCTTGGGAACTTGGTGGAAATCTTACATTCCATCCCCCACTTATTGAATTATACTCTGCATTTTACCAAGCTCTTTGGTGATACATATGTATTTCAAAATTTGGGAAGCTCTGGTGGAAAAGGGAGGGCAATCTGCTGAATATTTTAAGGTCATTTATTCATAATTAATTATGCTTCCTCATGCTGGATACTACATGAGGCTTAAATTCTTCACTGTTCAGCCAAGTGATACTTCAGCATGATTTGAGGCTTGAACCAACAACACATTTCAAAAGAGCTCAACCAGGGTTTGAACCTTAATATTACAAACTTTTTTCTATTTAATTTTATTCTTTATCTTTTACTTTTAGTTCTATTTTTACAATATACTAAATAAGCAATAATTCAAAATTTTTAATCATACTAATAATATCTTTAAACTTTATGAACAGAAATGATGAATGGTAAGATTGGTGAAACATGCAGTTCTAGCAGAGAAAGACAGATAGTAAAGTGACAAGCTGTTTGTCACTAACAGGCATGACATTTGTTATGAGTGGGTCCCAGTGGACACTCTGAATATTTTAAAGAGTAAACATTCTCAGTTAGATGGGGGTTCTAATGTACACAACTAGTGTGCATGACCAGTAAACCAGTCTGGAAGAACCAGAATTGCCTATGGGGTGGCTTCACATAATTCAACATATATTCTCATCATCTTGCTCAGTGGTTTGCCTCAGGGGCATCATACTAGGTATACTTGTCAGAGATTTTATGTAAGCAATTCTCTGGGACTCTAGGAGCTAGGATGTGAAGGATATTTGATAGTGACTAGAAATGTACTCTGTGGTGTATATTGCATGTACTGATATGATTTCAACCAAAAATAATCTGCCACAAACCTAACTCTTGGCTTTCTGCCTCAGTTTCTTTCCCAAATGTGAGCTGGTTTTGTTGCAGTATTTTTGTTTTTGGGACCATATCTGGTAGTGCTCATGTCTTACTCCTAACTCTGTGTTCAAGGATCACTTCTGGAAGTGTTGTAGGGACCAGATGAAATATTATGGATTGAACTGGACTTGGCTTCATGTAGGACAAATGCCTTACCTAGTGTACTGTATTTCCAGTTCACCTTAGTGGAACATTTCTAATATATATTAGATTTAATGAAATTTAACATCTACCAGATTAATAAGATATACTTGCCATAGAAAAGTACAGGTGTTCTGAAGGTTCATGATACATTCATTTGGAAAAGTTATGCAAGTGCATTTTCATCAAAGGGTAGGATTTAATGCCAGCTGGCCCCATATGCTTGGTATGGAGGTCTTTGAGGTGTAACAGTTTTCTGAATTGGTGCTGGTGTAATTGGGAATTAAGTTCTGCTTCTGAGGTCTCTCACACAGGCAGTCATCTGTGGTTCTGATTTTCTGCAAGAAGCTCAAGTTAGTTAGCAAGCATATGAACTCCAGAAGGATGGATCAGGGCAGCAGGCACTGCTGAATTCAGTGGATATATGGACCTCCCCACAGGTCACTATCTCCTTTCTTAGTCTTTTTTTTGTGTGTGGGGCGGTCATACTCAGTGATGCTCAGAGATTATTCCTGGCTCTGTGTTCAGAAATCACTCCTGGCAGGATTTGGGGGACCAGATATGTACTGGGGATCAAACCCAGGGTGGCAATGTGCAAGGCAAACACCCTCCCTGCTATACTATTTCTTTGATGCACCTTCCTTAAATATTCTTTTTATATCTTTGGATTCATTTTCATGTGGTTTTTCCTTCTCAGGCAAAAAATTGCTTGGGTGGTTGTAAGCTTAGCTATTCCACATGAATAGTGAGAAGCACATTCCAATTAATAGTGTCTAAGTTGGCTATAACAGAAAACAAGAGTGGCACAGCTGTGGTCAGACAGAATGCCAGGGGCTGGACCATGTGTGTCTCATGTACCATGGTAGAAATTGGAAGTATTATTCCAAGGGCAATGGGGACTCACCTTAATGTTCTCAGCAATGAAGTGACAATTTTATTTGTCTTCAAATAGATTGATCTTTCTGAAGTTGGATAATGGTTTGGAGATGAGCAAGAGTAGAAGATGTAGACTCATTTGATACTGTGGTAGTAATCATCCAGCGGAAGTAGACTGTGTTAAGTAGAGATGGAGGAGTAGAGGAATGAGGAGAGACCCTGGGTGACAGAGAAGCTGTTGGGCTTATGTGTAGGGCTGGAAGAGGGAAAAAGGTGCATTTGATAGAGGGTTGGCCAGTTGGTATTCAGACTCCTTTGCATCTTTGAGATGGTAACATTTAATGGCATATACAGGGCTATACCAATCTGAGTTATATGCTTTAGTGATAAAATAACATTCCTCACTCACACCAGGAGAAGCTCAAATTATGACAAAAATAAAAATAATCTTCATATATTAAATTTTTAATGCTTGAAGTTTATCTCTAGACATATTATTAAAATATAAGTGATAATCAGTAAATGGCATTGTCCTCAAACACTACAATTGGATAAATTTGGACATAGGTGTACATCCATGACATCATGATCCCAAGCAAGAATGAACAGACCGCCTCCCCCTTCACCCCCCCACCAATATTTCTGTATGTCTCCCAGTAGTGTCTAGTTCTTTCAATGGGACCTAGTGTAAGAGGAGAGACCCTGTTCATGTTTCATGGGTTTGCAGGTTGAAATCATGACCTGGAGTATGTGAAGGGGAGCCCCTTCCCTCCTACCACAGTGCACATTTGAAAACTTCAAATAGCAGAACAATAGGCACAAGTGCCCTGAAGTTTTATAGGTTCTTTACTTGTGATGGTCTGGAAGCCTGGGATGACGGAGACACAGAGGTCAGCAGCATGGGACAGGTTGTCGATTCCCTGGTGTGATAAGAATCAATCCTGTGCAGCACTGTGGTCAGCAGAAGGTGGGAGGAAGGCTCTAGCCATCTACACTGCCTCAACAAGAGCAGCTCTGAGCTTTCTATTTCATTTGTTGTGCATCTGGGTAAAATTTCTTCTCCAAGAGACACTTGTTCTTAAAATGGTTGGAAGTCACTGATCTGGTCAATTAGGTCATTTAGAGATGAGGATGCTGAGACCTAAATAGTATAACTGGGTAAAATGCCTAATGTCCAGTTAAAGGTGTTTATAAAGTGAACAAAGAATCATTTTTATGCTATAAGAATGTCTAAATCATTGCATAGGATAGGCTCATATTATTAATTTTTGCTTAACTGACAATTGTAGAATTAGGATATATAACTACCCTCCCAAGAGAAGGTCAGTGTGTAAGTGGTGATTCAAATGAACAGTCTCCTCGGCAGAAATGGACTTGGTTTAGACTTATTTTGTATAAAACTATAGACTCTGAAAGATATTTCTCAAAGAAGACATAGAGACAGCCAATATGAATAGAGGAAGTATTTATCACTCATCAGGAAATGCAAATCAAAACAACAATGAGATATTGTTTTGTACAAGTGAGATTAGCACTGTCACTGTCACTGTCCTCCCATTGTTCATCGATTTTTTTTGAGCAGGCCCAGAAACGTCTCCATTGTGACTATTGTTGCTGTGTTTGGCATATCGAATACGTCACAGGTAGCTTGCCAGGCTTTGCCAGGCGGGCGAGATATTCTCAGTAGCTTGACAGGCTCTCTGAGAGGGGCAGAGGAATCAAGCTCAGGTTGGCCATGTTGGCTGCTTGTAAGGCAAACGCCCTACCCGCTGTGCTATCTATCACTCCAGCCCGAGATTAGCACATAGAAAGCAAAATAGAAACAACTAGCACTGGTGGAGATTTTGAGAGAAAGGAACTTCCATTCACTTGGTGGGAATGGTGTCTGATTCAGTCTTGGTGGAAAACAATATAGTGATTTCTCAAAAAAATTAGAATTAAGCTTCCATAGAACCCAAGCAGTTTTACTTTTAGACATCTACCCCCAAAGCTTCTAAATGTTATTATATAAGGTAATTGCACTCCTGTGTTCATTGCAGCACTATTCACAGTAGCCAAGATCTGGAAACAACCTAAGTATCTAAGAACAGATGACTGAGTAAAGAAACTACATGTGCATGATAAAATACTACTCAGTTATAAGAAAAGATGAAATCCTGCAGTTCACTATTATGTGGATGGAACTAAAGTATATCATACTGAGCAAATGAGTTAGAAGGAGAGGGACAAATACAGAATGATGTCTCTCAGATGTGGAGTATAAAATCATACTAAGGAACTAAAGAATGGCTAGCAGCAATAGACCGAGAGTTAGCCTACAGAACTGAGTTTACTAAGAGGACCTAGAATTAGCAATGGAGGGACACAATACTCTGATGGTGGATATGTGGTGTTGGATGCCGCAAGCATTCACAGTGTATGATGTAAGCATTCACAGTATTATAGTCATGATGCCTAAATAAAAATGAAAGCAAGTTAAAAACAGTACAGATCTGCTTTTGTTGGGGTCTGTACATTGTTTGCTGCAGAGCCACACGTATTTAGGGGCTGGAGTGGGAGAGATTATTGGAAGTTAGTGAGAATGAGGCTAGTGATACCACTGCAACCCACAGTGCCTCTGTGTGTCTCTCGTTCCCTGCTTCTCTGCTGGAACTGAGCAGCATCCAATACTGGGGGAACAATGAACCAGGTCTTGGCACTAGCTTTGACTGGGCATCACATTCTTGTCCTTGAAAATATATAGTGTTCTCTCTGGAGCTTGGGAGACAGGAGAAGAGATGCAGAGAGATGGCCTGAAAGTTAACAAGCGAAATCACTCAAATGATCTCAGTCTTACTCTTCCCTGACGTGGTCTCATTAACACAGGGAGGCTAATATTTGGCTCTGGAGTGGAGCAGGATGGACGCTCTCTCCAGGGGCTGTGATAAATGTCACAAATTGGGAGTGCACAGCTTGAGGAGTTTGTGAATGGCATCTGAGCCTGAGGCTATCTAGTAATATTTATACTGTGGAAGTTGAGCCTTTTCCCCTTTTAAAAAAAGTTTCTGATTTGTTTCAGAAGATGTCCGTCTTAATCACTGTTTTGGGTACTCTGATGGGTAAGAGTGTCCTTTCCTGGATACTGGGGGATAGTTGTGGAAGAAAGAAGACTTTGCACTCAGGGAGGTTCTGACAGGAGTTCAGAGGTTGAATCTCTTTCCTTTTTCTTGGGGAAGGGGGTCACACCTTGCTATACTCAGGGATCACCCAGGAAAGCATATGTGCCTTACTTGCTGTATCTCTCTGGCCCAGATGTTGGATCTTTTTATTTATTTATTTCTTTATTTAGCTTTTTTGGGTCACACCTGGCAATGCACAGGGTTTAGTTCTGACTCTCCATTCAGGAATTACTCCTGGCGGTACTCAGGGGACCATATGCGATGCTAGGAATTGAACCTGGTTTGACCGCATGCAAGGCAAATACCCTGCCCGCTGTGCTATTGCTACAGCCCCAGATGTTGGATCTTTTATATTCTCCGGTGCCTGCTTTCTGTTAGGATACATTTTCTGTCCCAAAGCCACTCGTTCTTATTTTCATCTCTAAAATGTGAAGAATGAATTAAATATGCCTGTTTAGTCATGTCCAGAGGGCATGCAGTCAGTAGTGAGGATAGAAAATTGACAAACATACACATCTTAACCTCTTCCAGATCCAGTGTAGAGGGTCAGAGCTCACACCTAGGTTGGCTTTTGAAGTCCACACTACATTCCAGTATATTATTCCTTATTCCTTATAATCTGTATCCAGGCTCTCTTTTAAATTTTATTTTGCGAGAACACTTTGGACACAATACAATTCACTGTCCAGAGCACATCAGGTATTTTTCTCTCTGGCTCTCAGGATAGGGTGAGCACACTGGGAAGTTAATCTAGCCATTTCTCCATAATGACAAATTTCCACCGTTGTTTGCTCCATTCTCACCCCATACCCAGCACCTGTGGCCATTCCAGTTCACTAAGAGTTGCCTCCAATTGAGTTGCAGCGGAGTACCCCTTAGTTGGTGAAGCTTGTATAACCTTGAAGTTGCTTTGTGCTGCCACTCGAGAGTGGCGCTGTCTCCTTACATCTGACACATCTCTCTGTCTTGTTCCTTAATTAGATTATAATTTTCAGGAGGGAGGAGCCTTGGTATGAACATAATGGCCTCTCAAGCAGAGATACTGAAGGATAAGGGGGCTGAGAGCTTTATTTTATACTTGCTGACTCTTGAAAGAATCACAAGAGAGATAAGTGGCACTCTTTATGGACAATTGGGATGCTCATTGTGTCTCTAGGAATAGGAAAACTCTAGGATTTAATATCACATGGAGGCAGACAATGCCCTTACTTAGGTAAACTGGTCTTAGACATATCTATTTTCCTCCAATTATTACATAAAGCACATAATGAGGATTTAGAGTTGCACAAATCTTGTGTAATTCTAGGAACACAAAGTCAATTGCATGCAGAAGCTGTTTAGAGTAGGCCTTTTCTTTCCTGATATTATTTTGGTGACAATGGAGTTCATAATGCATAAACCTATGGTAAGTGCAAGTTAATTGTGTAATTTTCCCAGGACTTGCCAGGAGTTTCCACTAATTGCAGAGCAATGACTTGGGAGAAACTCAAAGTTTGATTCTTTATAATCAACCAGGGTGAGATACAAAGAATTAAAGCTCATCTTATCCTTTTAATGTAAAAATGAATCCTGATGAGGGGCAGAAAACAATGAAAGATTATGCTGAAGTATTTTGAACTTTCACAAAATTTGAGTTTTGCAAGACCTTGTCTAACTGAACAGTTGGATGTCTCAGGGAGCATTTGTCACCCGCGAATATGGGTAACATATACTAAAGGGGAACTGCATAGTTTTGTAACTGCAAGCTTTTTTGTACCTTTACCCTCTGTGAAGTCTCCATGCTCACATGTATAGTCAGTCCCTCTGGCCTCTGGACCTGTCCTCAACTTTTCTTGGTGTCCTCATGGCAAGAGGGAGGAGAGCTTCCGGGGACAGAGAATATGACTGCTTTTCTTTTATATTCATCATAAAGATCGATAATCCACATATAATTTCCACATTGGGCCATAAGTATGAGTAATTATGGATTAATTAAATGTGTTAAGGGTGGCCAGGACTGACTATTAAAAGAGCAATTATGTAGCTAACTCCTTTGGGCTGCTTGCACTCTGAGTTGAATGAAAATAATTTGAAATAAAGGATCAGATTCCAGAATGAACATTTCAAGTCCTTGACTATTATACAACATTTACCTGAAATAGAATTCTTTTTTTTATTTCTCAAAACTCAACACATACTAGTCTTTGTACCTCAAACAAGGCCAGGGACAACGGGAATTCAGCTTGTGCCGAGATAGAAATTTCCGTACCTGTCTCTATGTAGTGCTGGCCTAGATTCCTGCTATTCTCACTAGTTCATATGCCACTTTCTAGTGAAAATTTATTGAGTAGCACTCTGGGTTACCATGAGCTCATCTTATTATTATTATTTTTTATATATATTTTTTAATTGAATCACCCATGGCAGAGCCTGGCAAGCTCCCTGTGGTGTATTTGATATGCCAAAAACAGTAACAATAACTGGTCTCATTCCCCTGACCCTGAAAGAGTCTCCAATATGGCATTGTTGGGAAGGACGAGTAAGGAGAGGCTGCTAAAATCTCAGAGCTGAGACGAATGGAGACGTTACTGGCTCCTACTCGAGCAAATTGATGAACAACGGGATGACAGTGACAGTGATTGAATCACTGTGAGATATAGTTACAAAGCTTTCATGTTTGAGTTTCAGTCATACAATGATCAAACACCCATCTCTTCACCAGTGCACATTTTCCACCACCAATGGCGCCCCTCCTCAACCCTCCCTTTGCCTCTGTGGCAGACAATTTCTCCCATACCCTCTCTCTACTTTTGGGCATTGTCGTTTGCAACACAGATATAGGAAGGCTGTCACGTTTGGCCCTTTATCTACTTTCAGCACATATCTCCCATCCAGCACGATCTCTCCAACCATCATTGACTTAGTGATTCCTTCTCTATTCCAGCTGCCTTCTCCTCCAGCTCATGAGGCAGGCTTCCAGCCATAGAGCATTCTTCCTGGCCCTTGTCCCTACTGTCTGTGGGTGTCAGTTTTGTTATTTTATATTCCACAAATGAGTGCAGTCATTTTATGTCTGTCCCTCTCTCCACAAATTCTACAATCTCTTTCTAGCAACAATTTTGTCTTTCTTAAACTAATGTTCTTGTATAAGGAACATTTGCCTCACAGTAGCTATCCTTCCCACCTACTTGCAGAAATGGATCCAGTCGCTATAACTCCTAGAGAACCGCTGAGAATGTGACCAAATTGAGCATAGACATTCCCAGGGGGCAGTCAGCTGCAGTTCAGTTGGACAAAGGAAGACAGCAAGGGACTTAACAGGTCTGCAAATAGCTAAAGCAAATAGTTAAACCCAGGCTATGATTTAAATTAAAAAAAAAACTCAGGAAAATAAGAAAGAACAACTCTAAACAAGCTGTAATAACAGTGAAAAGAAATTTTAGAAAACAGGTCACATCTAGAAAACACAATTAAAAGTGTAAAAGGCAAATAAGCAAATATGCAAATCAGTGCCTGCAATGTCTTGAGATAAGAATAAAGAAATAACAAAATATTACCATAGCTTCCTTGAGTAGGTCAAATAAAATGGAAAAACTATCTTTATCTCCTATTTTTTAGGAGAAAGGTAGTAGTTACAATTCATAAACGTAAGAACAAATATACTGTTCTTAATCTTATGAAATGTGTATTTGTTTATTGTGAAGTACAGAAAAATATAATGAAAACTGCTCCAGTGTCTCCTTGAGCATTCCCTTGACCAGGAGCAGAGCAATGCAACCTGAAATTGTCCTCAGGGATGTAATGAAGTTGATTGTACTAAAGGAGGTACAAGTGTAAGACAAAATAGAGACTGAGATCAATCAACACAAACCAATGCATTGTGGGGTCCAAAGAACCAGTTTGAAGAACATAAAATAGAGACATCATTTGATTGTAGGACAACTCACAAAGTTGAAGGTAATACTGCACCAGTTTTTTGAAAGGGCAATGTCAAAATGTAATTTAAGAACTGAAAAACATTGAATAAAAAGCACTTGCATGAAAAGTAAAATCATGGCACATTTTAAATTTTGATTAAGCTTGGTGACCTCTGAATAGGGCAGACTGGAAAACCCTTCAGTAATTGTGAAAAATCGTACTCATGGTGCCTATGGGTTATTAATTCTAAAGCAGGGAAGTGGGATTTGGAGGACTTTGAGAGTAGGACAAAGATTCTAATTAATCAAAATGTATTGTATTAATTTCAGAACAGTAAGAGTTGCGATACATTTATATTACTGATGAAACTATTCCTGTTGAGTAAACACAAGAAATGCATTAAGCAATTAAAGTATTTTCTTTCTAAAATTAAATGCTCCTTGTTGTCCTGTAAACAGTAGCCTTCCCCACTCATTTCTCTCTCTTCCACTTACCCTGTCTTATTGTCCTCTGTGTAATTATCACTACCAAAGAAATCATTGAAGAATGACTTGGGATACAAACAAAACAAAGCAACCTATATAACGTTGTAATGCAATACTACTTTAATGAACAAAAAAAAAAGAAAAAGTAATCATTTATTGATGATTCTATAATGTTCTGATTTAAAAGTCTTCTCTTTGACACTTTGCTCCTGAACATATATTTAGATTTTTTTTTTCAAGAAAAACTAGACGGTGGCTGGAGAGATAACATCGCAGCTAGGGCATATGTCTTGCACATGGCCAACTTTGTTCAATCCCTGGCATCCCATATAGTCCCCCATCAGGAGTATCCCCTTAGCATCACCAGGTGTTGCCCCAAAACAAAAACCCCAAAACACAAACACAAATTACTTTCAAACGGTCTTCAAATAGCATTGAAACCTAGTTTGATTGATGTCAGTTATAGTCTCATTTAATTTTGTAAACAGGTGTTGTCTCATTACAAATTTATATCTTATTTTCATTAAGACATATTATTCATAAGTAACATATCTTACATTGCAATTAATTCAATTCTATTGAAGTTCTTTGAATTACATCAAAGTTTTTAAAATATCAGTGTCAAAGGACTTAACAGGCCTGTGGTGAAATACAACAATTTCCACAAATTTTCTTCTACTGAAGCATTTTTGAAAATTCTACTAACCATTTCGTTATAAGAAATCTAAAATAAATTATTGTGTGTCTACTAAGGGGGAAGGCTTTCGGGGAGGTGGGGTTGGGAAAATCAGGACAATGGTGGACGGAAGTTCACTCTGTTGGTGGGATTGGTGCTAAAATACTGAATGCCCATAAGAACTGTATTATAAACACTTTGTAAATCATAAAGTTGGTGTTTAAATAAAGAAAATAAACATCAGTGTAAAGCCAAGTCAAAGAAAAATTGACTTGGTTACTTGTTGAAAACAAACTTTGTCAGCAGAATTGCTGGATCATTAGTAGTATCAAAGGCTATATATGAAACAGGCAACTTCAATGAATTTGATATAAATAGTACAAAGAGTTATAGTATATTATTAGTAGTGCTATTATCAGAGTTTAATACAGCTTAGATCACTATTATATAGTATTTCTGCATTGATAGTGTATGTTCTACAATAAAGCTACATCCCTCAACCCCCTAAGGTGACCATTTTAATGTTTATCTCCCAGTTCATGAACATGGAGTATAACTGCATTTCCTTGAATGCTCCAATTCTCTTAACTTTGTTTTCGGCATAATGTTCTTCCACATCTTTTGTACAGTTTACTTTCAGATATTTCATCTTTTATATGTAACTTAAATAGGATTTTTACTATTTTCCAACTCATTGTTTGTGTATAAAATGCAACAGATTTTGTATCTTTTAACTTTAGTAAATGAATCATTTTCAGTATTTTTTTAAAAAAATTATTAGTGAGACACCATGAGGTACAGTTGTAGACTTACAAATTTTAGTGCTTGGGTTTCAATTATACAATGATCAA
>JAOXYA010000025.1:29359175-29369200 GCA_028565675.1 Sorex palustris | reverse complement strand
GCTTGCCAGGCTTTGCCATGCAGGCAAGATACTCTCGGTAGCTTGCCGGGCTCTCTGAGAGGGGTGGAGGAATCGAATCTGGGTTGGCCATGTTGGCTGTGTGTAAGGCAAACACACTACCCACTGTGCTATCGCTCCAGCCCTAACCCTACACTGTTTAAATAATTCCAGTCTGAAACCATGTCCCTGGGCCTCTCTGTTAGTTCCCTGACATGCAGGCTTTTATAATGTTCAACTATGATGCTTGTGGGTTGGATTCCTATGCTGACCGCCTAATTCTGGCCATGGAGCTCTGCCTAAATATTCTAGCTGTCCTGATGCAAGCCCTACTTTATCCTGTAGTTTACTTGGGTGAGGTAAAGAGAGAGGAAAGGACTGGGGGCTTCCTTTTATTTGCTGTCATTTCCAAAATCAACCACCTTGTTATGTATTTTGATTATAATTGTCTGCCTTCAAAGTGACATACTAAGTTTACTATTGACCTGGTGTTCTGACTTTTAACTCTTACTATAAAATTCCCAACTCTAGGTGTGTGTACCCAAAATTCTTTAGGGATAAGCAGCAGAGGTCCATCAAGGCATACTTCCAGAAATGTGATAGAGATTAAGACAGAATGATATTCTGATTCCCTGCAATGCATATGGTTCTCTGAGCCCACCTGAGCTCAGAGGCAGGGGTAAGCCCTGAGCATTGCCAGGTTTGACCCCCAAAATGTCGATTGCCTTGAGCAGGCCCCAGTAATGTCTCCTTCATCCTAGCCCTGAGAGCCAAGGCTCTTTAGGAGAATGAGACCCATCATTGTTACTGGTATTTGGCATATTGGGTACGCCACGGGGAGTTTGCCAGACTCTGCAGTGTGGGTGTGGTAGCCTGCCAGTTTGTCCAAAGTAGGAATGAGATAATAAGATGTCATAATAGGACATAATGATGTCATAATAGGTCATAATTATGACCCCCATAATAGACAAATAAAAAAGTCTCATGAAAAAATAAAATATAAAAAAGAGAGAGAAAAGCAAATGATAAAGTTAATAAATGAATGGAAATAGTCTATACAAGCAGTGTTTGAAGAGATCATATTCACAAGGTCTGTTGCACTTACGTCTTGCTGGTTGTGCCAGAATGTAAGTCCTTGAGCACTAGGCTATTATATATTTCTCAGATTCCCCCTCCGTCAAGGTTTAAAAAGGGTGTAATGTTTTTCCACTTCCTTGGACTAAAAGCAGACATGCTTGTTGATTGCTACAAAACTGGTGACTTCCCTAAAGTCAGTGTTACTTGCTCTGAAGCAGACTTTGTGCTGATGTACATTGAGCTAAATTTATTGTTGCCTGTAGAATGCAGGGACAAGAAAAACCAATATAAATAATGTAAAATTAACACTAGGTTTCTGCTTTGTCTTGTGATAATGGAGACATGGTCTCTGATGCTGAAATCTCACATTTTCTACTGCTACACATGTAACAGTTACAGTCTAGACTAGCTAGAAAGCAGTGCAATCCTGTACCTGACAACATCAGTAAGGTGGATTTGCAGGATTCGATATAGTCTTTCGAATTCTAGATTTCATATTCCACTCACTGTGGTTTTAAGTCTCACAATGTTACTGGGCCCTCTCGAGCAAATACATGAACAATGGGAGGACAATGGCAGTGACAGTTATTTATATTTAGTTATGTTTGAATGGCTGATATTTTGAATAATGATTAATTTCCATCTATTTATCCTCTTAATTTTTATATTTGATTTCTTTGAGCTAAGGGTTGTTTATTTTTTATATGCTTACATTGACTATTAGTGGATTTCTTTTTTCCTTTTTTATTTTTTATTAATTCACTGTGAGATATAGTAACAAAAATTTCATGTTTGAACTTCGATCATCAAACACCCATCCCTTCACCAGTGCACATTTTCCACTACCAAAATTCCCAGTATTCTCCTCCCCCCTCCCATTGCACATCTCCCTCTGCCTGTGTGGCAGACATTTTGCAAAAAAATAATTTATCTACTTAAGTTACTTTCAATATTTTGAGACTGTTGGGGTCTTCTCCTGGGCTCTGTTCAGCACACTTCATTATCCAGCAAAGGACCTCCGTTCAGAGTCCCCAGGACAGGGCCGAGCTTCCCTTCTGCAGAGAGAGGGATCCAAGGGAAAAGAGCAATCCTATCCCACCGCATCCACAACAACCGAGAAACTAGAAATTTCTAATTTCACAAGCATGGTGGGGATCCCGTCAAGCAGATTTGATTTATTGAGCAAACAGTGAAAGTTATATAGGCGGGCAGTCATGTAGTCACAGTGGTTAGAACAAACATGCTTTTCATCTCAGTTCTATAGATAGGATTACATTATAGTTTCATTATAATTCTATAGATAGGGTTACATTGTTTCATTATAGTTCTATAGATAGGGCTGTATTCTTCCTTTGATCATAATGGATAGGCTGTCATCTGCACATCTGCCAGACACATCCTGTCCCAGGGCCCTGTCCCATGGCAGCATTGACCTGTGGTCATAAATATATATTACAACAGGCTTCTGAATGCTCTGTGAACATTCACCAGGGCCAAGCCCAAGGCTTAGTATGGCACTTCAAAGAAGACCAAAAGAGGCTTTTCTCCCAACAGAGACCAGTCCTACCACCTCTCATATCTGCTGAAAATACAACTGCTAGACAATGTGTTTTATATTGCTTGTAATGGATATAATATAATGTCATACACTCCAGGAATTCTAAGATTTTAATAACTAGGGTCTGAAGAAATAGCTGCTACAAGTTGTTCAGGTCCGAGATTCCTGTGTGTATCTCTGGACTGTGGCCATGTGGGAGCTGGTGCTTCTTGCTGGCTTCTAAAAAATGGCAATCACTGGAGCTCTTAGAGGGCAGGCAGTAGGATAGCACCTGCCCTCGTGTGGAGCAGCCCAGTGGAGAAGGCCTTTTGCAAAGTCCCAGGCCACCTCAACCACAGTCGCTCAGGTCTGAGATTTCTGTATGTGTCTCTGGATCATGGGCACATGGGAGCTTAAGTAGATGGTGGGCGGGGATATGGCATCATCTCGGCATCCCATTGGGGTGGAGGAAAGAAGGCCCACTCCTTCCCTGTCCTGAGAGATTTGGGACTTACCATCACCATGACTGGTACCTATTGCTTCTTGCTGGCTTCTAGAAAATGGCAGCCACTGGAGCTCTTAGAGGGCAGGTGAAGAGATAGAACCTGCCCCCATCTGGAGCAGCCCAGTGGAGAAGGCCTATTGCCAAGTTCTGGGCCATCTCTGCCTCAAGTTGTTTGGGTTCGAGATTTCTGTGTGTGTTAGTGGATTTCTTGGGCATGTTATTTTGCACTTTATAGTGATGTACTTCCACAAAAATATGTATTATCAATATCTATCATTAACATAAAAGTAAAATATAAGAAAGTTTTCTCATTTCAAAAAAAAATAAATAAAAGTTACATAATAAATGTCAAAAAAATAGTCTTTTGTATTTTATATTATCAGTGGACCAAGATAGGTAGGTTAAGTTTGATTTTACCTGTCACTATAGAGAACATACAAAATCTTGTATTTGATCAGTGGACTATTTCATTCTGAGCTCTTTAAAGAACTAACTTGGACTAATGAATTGAAACTCTACTGCCCTTGAGGTCTCATTGAGCCCTGGGACTCAGAACTAAGAGTTTCTGATGGTAGTCTGAGTGGGACATGGAGGGTAGGGACTGGGGCTTGGCCTAGTCCTCATCATTCCTAGTCACTCTTCAGGTGCTAGAACAAGGTGTTGTATTACACTGTCATACTCTCACTACGTAGAAATACTTAGATGTTTTACCTTTCTCTTGCCTGCCTCCACCACATTCTCAACTTTTCATGTTCCCAGTCTCCTGGTCTTGCAGAAACACTAGCTCATAAATGGTGATAGGTGGTGGAGAAGAGAGCACTCATGTATCCATGTTGGTGTCTCGTTCCTACAAGGAGTTGGCCCTACGTGGGATACAGGTCTTTGACTGGGCTCTGCCAACCCCTTGTCCAATGTTTCATGAAACCTTTCTCCAAAGACATGGGTCATGAATACCTTCTGGATTTTACTTCTGAGAGAGGTTATATAGCCTGGTGCTATATTGAAACAGGGGTGGGGATCAAAAGTGGCCCTGGGGAATAAGTTTCCCTCCTGCGGTGGGGAGGTAGTGTTAGGGAGGAGTGTGAATGCGTAGGCTGATCCAGTGAGTGCTGAAATTCCAACAAGAGACCTTGGCTATTACTGAATTTCCAACCACCTCCTTAGAGTGGATTGATGGATGTCCTCTTTGGGAAGATCAGGTGGTGGCCTGAAATCCATTTGTGGTGCTCCTTTAATGAGAGAAATAGTGGCTAGGGATAAGAGGTGCCCTTTTAGAGCATCATCAGCTATTATTCCAATTTTCAGATAACCCAGCCTAAAAGAAGGGCATGTGATTGAAAGGACAGATGATAAAAATCTAAATATGAGTCAAATCAGAGAATACACTCTTTCTTCTAGTGCTGACTGTCTAGTTGTGTTTGTTATCTAACCCTGTAATTAGGCTGGCATTCAGAAAATATGAAGAAAGTTGGTATTCTTTTCATAACCCCCAAATCTTTGCATTGCTGCATGAAACTTTTGGCTTCAGTTTTTCCCTGTTCATTAACCATGCCAAAATTTTTAATCTAACACCACTGTTAAAGAGTGGCAGGCTTCCAGGGAAATATATCAGCCAGGCTTATTAATTTCATGCCAAGTGCTGGAGGCGTGAATGTAGAGAACGCTGTTTGACTTTGGATAATAGGAATCAGGCAGCTTAAAGGCAAGGGATAAAGATCAGGAGCCCTGTGTCTCAGGAGGAGGAGCAGGTGCAGGCTTCAAGCAAGGCCTTCAGGCCCAAAGGGGCAGCCCATGCTTAAAACAATCTGCAGTGCATTTTTTTTTTAATTTGGCGTGTGCCTCTCACAGCTTAACAGACCGCTGCTCCACAAAGAGGGGTAAACAGAGAAAGGGAAATTAAAAAGGGAAGTCCCAAGGTAGACAAAAACAAATTAGGGCAAACAAATTACACAGAGTCAACAAATAAACAAGGGAACATCTGTGAATATATTTCTTGGATTTTCTGATTCTGAATGCAACCTGAGAAATGGTAGAGGGAGGTAAGCAGTTTAATCTAGAGCAAAGTCCTGTTTAGGAGGGAATGAGCACGCAGAACACACACAGAAAGGAGAGGTACTGAGAAGCCCGACTCACAGTAGGGAGCTGCTGGAGAGGTCAAGTGCCCTCCAGGAGGTCAGAGAAGCTTGAAACCACCCCCAAGAGTTGCTCACCCTGCTTACCCTTTCTTTTGCATTCTGTTTTTATGGGCAGCTGTTGCTGCGGTTTCTTTTATTGTTGCATCATGGAAGAAAGGGGTGTAGAAATGAAAAGAGACAGCAGTCTCCTCACATCAGCAAAACCAAATAAAGTCAGCAACATTCCTGTAATGCCCACGTGTTTACCTTATCATCCTCCCCACCCCCCACTCCCCAGCACTCCCTTGCCCCTTTCCACATCTGTTTCACTTATGTCCACTTCACTCCTCCAACCACTAACTGCTTACCAGGTGTTGACTGGGGACTGAGAAACATTTGAATTGTTTTTTCCTGGGTAGTTTTGTAGTGATTGACACTATTTCCCTTTTATACCTGGCCGCAGAGTTAGGCTTCAGGTTTTAAAGGAAGTTTAGGTTTAGCCTAGTACAGATTACTAAATAAAGGTGTGTGTGTGTGTGTGTGTGTGTGTGAGAGAGAGAGAGAGAGAGAGAGAGAGAGAGAATTGGTACACAACATTTTATATGAATCCTTTTATTGTGAGGCAACTAAAGGATTGAAGAGATTTATTCATTTCATAGTTTTTACGCATTGCATATACACAAGTGATAAGCATATATTTTGGAAACTTATCTTTTACACTTCTCTCAAGTTTTGTGAAATGTGCTGTTCTTTGAGTTCTAAACTAGCCTTTTACTAATATCATTGTACAAAATCTCCTATATGCCTATCTCCTCTTGCTACTATCATCATGCATGTGGTAATAGACTACTAGAAACATTTGAGATATATTTGGTATAATAAGTCAGAATGAGCTTCTAATTCTCTCTCTATTCTTCACGTACATACTTTTGCTTTTTTGTTTGTTCTTAAAAAGGGACACAACAGATAAGCTCTGTATTAGAACAGTTAGTTACACTAGATGTGGTCAGTTTTCAAACAGAAGAATGGTACCTCTATATTAGAAATAGTTTAGTAGAAAGGATTTGGCATATAAAGTATAGTTCAGGGAATGATTGTGAACAGAGGGCTAGTTCTAATCAATATCTCATTAGATTGATAGTGAATCATTTTTCCTATTTGAGGGTGGGCACGTTGTGTGACAGACCCCGAGTGAGTCACACTGGATTTCTGTGTGTTGACTGATTTAAAAATGGACAGAGCCATCTTTGTTGTTTCTTCTTGTGTTCCAAGAAATTGTAAGTTCAACCAGGACCAGGAGGACTGGTCACTATTGGAAGCTTGCTACAAGTGTTATGTGCTGCAGGAAGGACAGTTAGGATAGAAAAGGGACCACTATGTCAATGATAGTTGGAAATGATCACTCTATCAATCTGGACAAGAACTGTGTACTAAAAGGAGGTAAAGGGATATACATGATAACCTTCCAGTACCTGTATTGCAAACCATGATGCCCAAAAGGGGCGGGGGGGGGAGAGGGAGAGGAAGAGAGAGAAATAGAAAGAGAAATGGAGTGAGAGGGAGAGGGAGAGAAATAGAGAGAGAGGAAAAGGAAGAAAAGTACAATAGAGGCAGGCTGTGGGTGTGTGGGGTGGTGAGAGGAAAACTGGGGACATTGGTGCTGGGAAATGTACACTGGTGAAGGGATGGATGTTGGAAAATTATATGACTGAAACTTTATCATGAATAGCTTTGTAACTGTGTATCTCACCTTGATTTTCAATAAAAAAAGAACTTAAAAAAAGTCCAACAAGTCTCTCTGAGATACTTTCAGTTCTGGACAGAAACTGGCTATAATAATGGCAGCCTCCATTTATTATTTATTCCATGTCATAGGACTACAGGAGATCTTGTGGTGATGACTTGATATTGGAATTTTGAAGAAGCACAGTGAGGAATTATTCCCAATTCTTTAGTGTCATGTTATTAAGATGAGGCACCCAATTAATACAAAGTCCCACTAAAAACTTATATGATGCAGGAAATCAATGTCATCAAATATTTATTGGGAATCTATTGGGTACTTCGTGTTTCACTTGTAACTATTTGATGTGATTGAGTGCTAAGTTCTATGGGCTCTTTTCTTGCTTATTGAGTGACTTCCCCCCAGTTTAAAAAAATCTTTACATTTCTCTTATAAGCTGAATATGTTTTTCTGGAAAGAATTTATAAGAAACCTGGGTTTCAGCCAATTTGGGAGAGAAGGCATAGAAAAGCTGCAGCTTCATAGAACATAATATTACTTCAAAAGCTACTGCTACAGTAAACTTGAAAGGATAAACAGAATATGGTTGGTAATATTGTTATGGTTTCACTTACATGAGAAACCCAATTCTGAATTAAACTGCTATATTTGTTGTTCTTTGAGTTTTACAGAAAATTATTTCACTGAAATTATGTTTTTAAAAACATAATAGGAACAGACTTGGCACCAGTATATTTACTCTTCTTGATGAAATATCCTAAACAGTGCATGGTACATACTACAAGCTTTCCATATCCCTTTAGGCCACTAGAAAGTATGAGGAATGATGTGCTTAATGTACGTCTGGTATACTCATGGAGGGAATCAGGGGCGGGGGGGGAGGTATCTTTCTCTGGGATTTCAAACTGCTTCAATGATTTTGGCAACCAGAATGCTTAGTATCTCTTTTCATCTACTTTCACTGGATACTGTTGTTCCTGGGAACTCATGTTATTTTATTCCATTACTCCATTTTTTAATTTAAAAATTAGAGCTGAAGGGAATGAGTAATAATTCTTTGTTAATACATAGGCATTCTCTGAAATTCTTGGACAAGTGTTGCTATAGATATTTAAGGTGTTTATTAGTTTAATTAACCAAATAATCTAATGAGTACAATTATTCATTAGTCCTTAACTTTGTATTGCTTGTAGCCTATTAAAAAGTAATTACTACTCCTGCGTTTGATTAAGATTGAGTACCTAGTAACAGACTAATTGTCCTGTTAAAAGCAACAGTAAAACAGATATTCTAAGGCAACAGAGGGAAATCAAGGCAGTCAGAACTCACAAATAAGTGTCTCAAAGAGAAGGAAAAGGTACCAAAGCGAGTCCTTCGTTCATTCACAACTTTCCTGTGTGGGATGTTTTTCTATGAAGGAAGGTTACAGAGTCTGAAAGAAATATTGGGCTGGGAATCTCACTGTCTGGGGAAGAAATATTAGAATCCAGGGCTCCTAAGGAGTTCAGAAGTTAAGATCTTAGAGGAAAGAGTCCTGTGAGATATTGAACCAGATTTTCTTCCTCCAATTTCTTTTTGAGCATTTGTTACATCCTAAGAAGTATATAGATGGGGTGAGATATTGGTAAACCAAGCAGAAAGTATATACAAAGGCTAAGAAGCTAGACAGAGAGGGTAGTGTCCTAATGCTAATAAGACTGAAATGGGTCTCCCATATAGTCTTGGCTTCCAATTGAGATGCTGAAGAGCCAAGCCCTGGAACAATGGAAAATCAGAAATAGTCACCTTCCCCAGATCAGGAGGATGATCTCCCAGTTCTCCAGTTGTATTCTAAGGGGAAAAATAAGTTATGTCTGTGGGATTACTTATAGAAAGGATTTCTTTCTTGTTGAAATAAAAGATTACCAGGCTCTTTATAGAAAATAGGATCAAATGATACCCTCCCTCTTCCTAACCCCTCTCCCCAGCAAAAGAGGATAAACCCAAGGAAAATGGGCTTAAGAAATAGGAAATGGGCAGAAGAACCACACAGAAGAGATAGTTCAAAGGTTTGAAATGTATGCTCTACATGTCCATGTCCTAGTTTTGATCCTGAGCACCACATGGTCCTCTGAGCACAAAAAACAGGACTCAGTACCACTAGGTGCAAGCCCTCTCCAACAGAATGAACCCACAAGTAACTCAGATATTGGGTTTCTTAGACAGAGTGTTTAAAGGCACATATGAAAATTATGTTTTATTGCGTGACTGTGAGATATACAGTTACAAAGCTGTTTATGATCAGGTTTCATTATACAATGTTCCAACACCCATCCCTCCACCAGTGTACATTTCCCACCACCAAGGATCCCAGTTTCCCAACAGCCACCCCTCCCCCGCTCCAGGGGGAGTGGCACTCCATAGAGGCAGGCACTTTTCTTCTCTCTCTCTCTCTCTCTCTCTCTCTCTCTCTCTCTGTCTGTCTGTCTCTCTGTTTCTGTCTCTCTCTCCTTCTCCTTTTGGACATTATGGTCTGCAATACAGATACTGAGGAGTTATCATATTTGTTCATTTACCCACTTTTTAAAAAATTTATTTTGTTTTGTTTTTTCATTGACCTACTTTTAGCATGCAATTCTTATCTAGAGTGATCCCTTCTGAAGGCACACTTTAAAATAACTCTTGATTTTTTTTTTGGCTTTTGAGCCACACCCAGTGTGCTCAGGACTTTCTCCTAGCTCTGTGCACAGGGATCACTCCTGGTGGGCTCAGGGGGCCATGTGGATCAAATCCAGGTCAGCCATTTGTGGGGCAAGTACCTTATCTGCTGTTCTATCTCCCTAGTCCCTAAAATAACTGAATAATATGCTTAGGACAATAAAATTTTTCATGATAACAACAATCGTTAAAAATAAATCAAATAGAAATCTTAAACTTAAAATAACAATAACTTAATTTAATAATTCAACAAGTGGGTTGAATAGCAGATTGTACTCAGTAAGGTAAAGGTAAAGGTAAAGGCCCTCCCGTTGATCGTCGATTTGCTCGAGCGGGCCCAGTAACGTCTCCATT
>JAOXYA010000025.1:29337024-29348872 GCA_028565675.1 Sorex palustris | reverse complement strand
GGGCTCTCCGAGAGGGGCGGAGAAATCGAACTCGGGTCGGCCATGTTGGCTGCATGCAAGGCAAACGCCCTACCGCTGTGCTATCTCTCCAGCCCAAGGTTGCACATAATCATAGCATGGAAATTTCCTTTTCATAGGGGCCTACCAAGCACTGCTTGGGGGTATGGGGCTGGTGTGGGGACCACTCAGTCCATTAGTTCAATGCTTGACCAGGCAATGCAGTACTGCTCAGGGCTAGTCAGTGCTGGGGGTTGCCAGGGTCATTCCCTAGGTGGTGCTTGTAGAGAATATTAAGTACAGGGGATTGAACTCAGGAGGTATATGTTGCTCCATTTCTTAGAGCTATTTTTCTGTCAAACCTGGAAAAATTTAAGTATATATATGTGTATATATGTGTGAATATATATCTATATCTATATTCTAAGAGATCCTATGGAAAGATCTGTGGTAGTCTTAGAAAAACTAGGATTCTGATACAACTGGTCTACATACAGTTTGGGAACACTGGTTTTATTTATAATATATTTTTTGAAATTTCTAAACGATGGTGTAAAGTTAGGACCAGAAAGAGACAAGCTCTATCCTCATCCTGTCTCCCCACCTCAAATCTAAGTAACACTTCTGGAGTTTATATTAACAATTAAAAAAAAAGAAGTTTGTGCATTTATAAGTACACAAAAGCACTCTTGCCTGATATTGTTAAAAATCATCACAGCTCCTAAGGTTTTTTAAATAAATGCAACCAAAAGGGAAGTAGCTATTATATTTGAATTTCTTGTTTTTCTTGAAAGTCAATCCTCTCTTGATAAAATAGATATGATTTTACCAAAGAGAGATGTGTGCATCATTTAGATTTTCCAAGAATCTTGATATTTTAATAAATGTTCTCTACAAAGAGTCTCCAAAATATTCCTTGCAGGGAATGAAGCTCTGAATAGCTGAGCTTACCGGATGGCATAGAGTCTCTAAGACAAATGCCATCTCATTATCCTTCCTCCTTCTTGAATTTGTGCCTGGGACAGTGTCTGCCACATAGCAGCTCTTGGAGAAATGCTTTTTAAAAGAATAACTAGATCAACTCGCAAGTCTCTGCTTGTTGTTATTGTATATTATGAATGTCTCTGCCTTTTAGACTGTATCAAATGTAATTTAGCTTTTTTAATGATGGCTTAGGCCATCATGCTGAGCTCTAGTGCCCTCAGGGGTCTGTTAGAGTATGTAGAATGTTTTTATTCTGCACTAAATGATCCTAAGCTGCTGTGATTTTTACTTCTTTTGTTTGCTTTCTATAGTTATTTCCCCCCTGTTTCCATCCTTGCTGTTAAGCCATCAGCTGTCACTCGTTACTGATATTGATGTGCCTCTTCTTTTTAATTTGCTGCTCTCATTGGGCTGTTCCTTTGGAAACCTTATCACTGAGCCTGTTAGAATTTCTGAAGAAGACCAAGCTCCAAATAAGGAGCCCAGGAAATTCTTTTTTGGTACATTTTATTAAAGAAGGCAGGTTCAGTAGGGGAGATGTTGGCTGCTCAGAGGTCTCTGCTGTTTATTTCTCTGTTCTCAGCTGTTTTACTATAAAGTGCCAAATAAACAGAATGACAATGTGTCTTTAAAGAGAGGTGACATTCCATTTCTTCCTCTTTGTGGTAATTAGAGATGGTGGCAAGCATTTTCATGCCCGCATTTCTTTCAGAAAGAAATCAGCCTGAAGTAACATAATCAAGATAATGTAGCTCAGGACAAGTTTGGGTCCTACATGAGACTGAGATCCAGTCTTCCTTGGTCCAAGAAGGTGAAAGGGGTTGGTTCCTGTATATCAAGCTTTTATGAAACAGTGGAAGGAAGGAAAGAATTTCTACCTCTGAGAAAAAAGTAAAATAGTTATCTTACCCTCAATTATTGCTACTGTTTTACAGATGAGGAAAGTAGAGCATTTGCTATCAAGTGGTTCTGGAATTCAACATTAAATTTTTGCTGACATTAAATTTTACTCTCCTTAAAATTGCCTTTATCTTATAGGCATTTTTGTTCTTCCCCTCTTACGGTGAAAATCAAGATTGGTTCAAATCCCTTAGAAAAGTTTCTCTTTAATTTATTCTTTTATGGGGTTGGGGTGGGAAAATAAATAGTGTTGCTGGGATTATGTCTGGTGCAGTGTTCTGGGGTCGCTCCCAGAAATCTTTTGGGGATCATATGGGGTCAGGGATTAAATCCATGCAAAGCTTGTGCTTTAGCTCTTTGAGCTACTTTCTTATATCCTAGAGCTTCACCCTTAGCCATCTTCCATCTTATAGTTTCTCTTTCTTTATGTCCTAACTGTGAATCAATCTCATTTGATTTGCTTCTTAGAACAATGATGACAATAACATAAAATAACCTGCTCCTGCTTCCCAGCCATTGCACAATCCTGTGGAATCTCTGGGACTTGCAGAGGCTTCCTCAGGCCCCTTGCCCATCTGTCTGCTTCCATCCTCCCTGCCTGCTGGGCCATGGTTACTGTGGTTACTCTGCCTACTTTGGCTCCAGACTTTGGATCCCATTTTCAAATTGGCCTCTTAGATTTTGGACACTGGAGTTTGTTTACTAGGGCTTGAACCTTGTCTATCTTTTGGTGGCAGACTATTATACCCTACTGCTGTTTAGACATGGCCACCTGAATGCCCTACAGATATTGTAAGCTCAACATGTCTAAAATAAAACTTTTTATCTGCCATCCTTAGTCAGAAATTTCAGAGTCATTTGTTTAAACACAGAAATGCAAACTCTATTCCCTGTCGGTTCTCTCCTTAATATACTACTTATCTGTCAGTATTTAATTTTCTGTATTCTTTTTATGTTGCTTCAAAACAAGATACCACAAATTTAAAAATTTTGAAGGACGGCAACATACATTTATTATTTTAATTTATACAGGAACAAGGAGTCTAGGCATAGATGTGCTTGCTAGCTTCTCTCTAGTCCCTTGGTTTTAGAGATCTATGCAGGACCTCACTATATAACCTGGTTTTGACCTTCTCATAACACATAACTTGCTTCTTCAAGGTGAACAAGAAGATATCCCTACTAGTTCCAGTCTCTTCCATTTTTTCCCTTTTTGTGACATACCTGGAAATGCTCAGGGGTTACTTCTGGCTTTGCACTCAAGAAAACTCCTAGCGGTGCACAGGGACCATATATATGGGATGACAGGGATTGAACCTGGATTAGCTACATGCAAGGAAAATGCCCTACCTGCTGTACTATCACTCTGGACCTTTCAGTCTCTGACTTCTAATTTCTCTTTTAGGGTCTCGCTCTACTATTCTGGGTTCATCCCACATAACTCATTTTTGATGAACTCATAGTCAACTGATTATGGAATTAGGCCACATCTCAACATTTCTTCACCATTGCTCTATCACTAAATTGATATACAGCATATTTACAGGCCTTTCCCACCTCCCAAAGGAGGTGATTACACTGGGTATATGCAGCAGGTGTGAGAACGAGGGCCTTCTCAGTACTCTGCCTGCCGCAAGATTTGATTACTTCTGCTTCTTCTGAGTTTGGTCACCTTACTTTAAATCCATTCAATGCACCATTAGCACAGTTGTTTTTCCAGTGGATAGATATGATCAAATAATTATGCGGTTCACATCCTCAGAAATCGGTTCCTTGTCCCCATCAAAATCCCACCAAAACCCAAGATAAAGCCAGTTATTGCCAGGGGTAAGCCCTTAGCACCACCAATGTGTCATCACCTCTACCCCAAAGTCTATTATTTTATGTGGCATATGACTCTAACATCAAGTCTTTACTAATTTCCAGACTAAATGTTTTGTTTCCCATGACTCCCACACCAAATCATGCTTGAGTAATTGAATATGTATTGTCTTGGATATATCATACTTTCCACTCCTCTAAGTCGTTGAATAGGCTTTTCTCCTACTTCTTGCTAAATTACCTTCCAACACAGAGAGTGATGGTCTGGCTGATGAATTGCAGCTCATCTTCCAAATTTTACCTCTCTGTGACTTTTACAGACTTCCAGATGTACTTCCTACACATCTCTATTGGTGCTTCTCAGGAAGGATAGTGAAGAGCATGAGAAGAAATCTCCCATGTCACGGCTTGCCTGTGATCCAGTGGAAGAGCCCCCACTGAAATGAATTGACATTGAGGCTAGGAAGTCCCCGGGAAAGGATATCAAGTTCTGTCTTCTCTCAAAATTCAGGCAGGTCTGGGAATGTCTGCATAGCCAGCTGGGTAGACAGATCAAGGACTTTTCCAGACTTTCCTAGGAGGTTATGCAATCTCTTAGAGGATTTAGATTTGACTTTTGGCCAAAGTCATGCTCACTTCATTCCTATGGGTTTAAGTTCTATGGAAATGTAAAGAAAGACCATCGTGTTGCTTCATGGCATCATATACAATTGTTTTGAAACTGGAAATATAGGAAAACAAAACATGACTCATCTTGTATCAAGAGATGCTTGATGGAACAAGGGATGAGGTTATAACAGAAGTCTGGGGTAATGGCATGTCCTGCCAGGGCCATTGCAGCTACTGGCAGAGCCACAGAAGAGAATCTTGGTGTTTCTTCAAAACTCATTATTCTACCTGGGGCTATTCGCTGGATTTCCACTCCTGAGCATTTCTGAAACTGGACATATACTGGAATGAATGAATTTTCATCATACAGAACTGAGCTGTTTTCACTCTTAGGAGCAAACAGCTTTGCTCCTGTATAGAACTTTGAAAGCACTGGGCAGGCATAAGGTGAAAGTCTTTTGGAGGTCTATCATTATACAGAAGTGTTAATCATCGGTTCCTGGTGTATAAAATGATTCATATTTGTTTCAGAGATGTTCAATATCACCTCTCTGATTGCTTATCCAGTGGAGCCTTCCTTTCCCCCATGCCCTGAGAGTGCCTATTATGCCACTGGAGCCGAGAAGAGTAGACAATGTGGTGAATACATCCAAAGTGGTTCTAGTTAATGTGAAAACTACTGGCACAGATAATCTCCAGGGCCTGCGTTCAGCTTTTATATGCCCCTGGCAGCTGTATCAAATTGGTCCTATTGACCATGAAACATTGGAGTACTTGGAATCATCAGACTCTTTCTATCCAGAAGGGGGAGAAGAGTAAAAATAATTTCTCTTGCTGAACTCAAAATTTGGCAAGATTACAGATGTGAGCAGGAGCTCAGGATTGGATCTAAAGAGACATTAGTCAGCAAAATTGTATATGATTAAATGACTGGTTTCAATGTAATTTCATTAGCCTAATTTTTTTTAAAAAGAAACAATTATAAAATTCAAATGCTGTATTTGTAAATTGCATCTGGGAGTTAATGGTGGTATTTTCTCCCCAACTAGAATGCCTCTGTGAGTTGCCCTCTAATTCCCATTTATTTTTCCTTTATACTTGAGCCTAATCCACATGTGGATCAGAATCAAAATGCTCGCTGCAATTTTTTAATGGTTACGTTTGCCATCCATAGAGGTCTTGCCATCCCAGCAGAATGCCGCTCCTGTGACTGCTAACATTGAAAAATGAACTCTAAGGAAATGTGGTAAAATGTTAAGATTTGAATGTAGTCCTTCTTGAAAAAAATTCAAAGAGAATCATCATGCTGTTAATGTAGGCTGTTTATTTTTGATCTTGAAAAGAATCTTCCAGTGGTAGTCTTATAGAAAATACTTACATTTATTGTATTTTGCATCAAAACAGAATTATATTCTAGAGCATGTGAATTAAATACAAAGGCATATAAGAGACAAGATACAGTTGGGGTCTTGAAGGTAGAATCACTTGTCT
Source organism: Sorex palustris (assembly GCA_028565675.1). Lineage (NCBI taxonomy): Eukaryota > Metazoa > Chordata > Mammalia > Eulipotyphla > Soricidae > Sorex > Sorex palustris. The sequence goes on along the minus strand of JAOXYA010000025.1, from coordinate 29,343,070 downwards.
CTTCTCTCTCTCTCTCTCTCTCTCTCTGTGTATTTGTTAGGAGGTTTTTCAGAATTTTCTATACTTAAGAGATATAATTTTTATGTATTTTATTACACATCTTTTTCAGAAATGCTGAGCTGAATGTTGTTGCTTGTTAGATTCTTGACTTCATTTTAGTCCTCTCACCTGGAATTGGTCTGGATGTACTGGATATACTGGTCAATTCATTTTGACACAATAAGGGAAGCTTTCCAGAATTTATGTTCAATTGGAGAATGTAACCTGTGAAATAACCAAGAGAAAAGAGTAGATAAAATGTGTAAAAATCTTATGTGATTAAAATGAATGCTTATTTCTCAATTGCATATTTACAAGAAAAAAGTGCAGTGTTATTGAAAATTCACAACTCAACACTGAGGTATACTTTCTTTCTTCAAGAATCCAAAATGTGCTGAAATTTGCACTTATTTTCATAAGGCCATATGTTGTATAAGAATATAACTCTTTCCCAGACATTCATCAATGAAAAGACTCTGACTGTTGAAAATAAACAAACTTAAGATTCAAATTCTGATGATAGAAATTGTTACAAGTTACTTATGTCAAGTCATTTAATCAATACGAAACATTTCTTTCTCATTTGAATTATATAATGAAGATAATACCTTCCTAGTTGTGATAATGGTTAGAGAAAATGTGTATAAAATATCTACATAGCACCTGGTCTGTCTGAAACTTAATAATGGCTTATTACCTATGTGTTTATAGTGCAGTGTCATCATTTCAAGTAGGTTGGGAACACAGTTCACCTCACTTATTATCAGAGCCATTAATTTCAATCATATACCTTTATAAAAGGTATAAAAAATTTGAATATAAAAAATTCAAAAAAATTTCCAGCAAATGTCCTCATGATGACAGCCACATTGTATAGCAAGCTGGGCATGGCCCTTTGTTGATCATCCAAACCTTACAAGATAAGTAGTTGTGTTCCCTTCAGTGTCAAATGTGAATTTATACATTTTTACTGAGAATTTGTGCTTTGTATAACCAGAAATCGCAGTACACCAGCCTGGCAGGGGAAGAATGCAGTGCGGCTGGTTTCTGGAAGGGTCGACTGGCTGGATCTCACCAAAAGCACGTCTGTCTTGGGAAGGAGCAGAGGATGTTTCCCCAATCCTTTTTGTCAACACAGTGGGAGTTATCTGAATTTCATTTGGGTATTAAGGGCTGTGTGAGCTGGGTTTCTCTGTGTTAGAGGAGCTGCTGTTATTGGATTAAAACCACAGTTGTAGGGAAGCACTTAAGACTCCGTGGGGGAGTTTCTATCAAATCACAGGGTTAGAGTTTTGTTTCTTCTCTCTCTTTGGTACCCCCACTCACCAGAGAGTGCTGATTTCCAGGTAACTATATCAGACAGAGGAAACGAAGGAAAAACAGAATTTATTTCCAAGGTGCCAAGAAGAGTCAGCTTGGGAATTAGCCAGAGCTTGATTTGGTTCACAGTGAACAATTGAAACCACAGGCCTATTTGGGGACCCACAATTCAGCTATAACCACAAACTCTAGGTAAAGCTACACATTCTCATGTTGGGTAAAAGGCTATGACTATGTTGAACTCATTCCCAGAATCTTCTGTGGTTTAGATTTAGTGTAGATTGTGCCTTTGTTGTGGTTTGTTTTCTGAGCCACAGCAACAATCCTCAGGGATTAGTCCTGTTTCTGTTCTCAGGAAGCACTCCTAGAGGGACCATAAAGGATGTCCAGGATCGAATCTGGGTTGGCCACAGGCAAGGCAACTGCCTTACCTAATGTATTATCTCTCTGGACCCTAGATTATACCTTTTAATTTATTCTTTGGTGACCTTGAATTTGCCTTCCAATTCTGGAGGTAAGAGCTGCAGGTTGTAGCTGGTACCACTGGGATATGCTGGTTGGCACCTATCACTCTCTTGGGCAGAGAGACCAAAAGCATGGGTTCTAACCCCAAATGTTGTCTCCCGGAGCTAAATCTACAGGTCTATGTGGTGAAGGGTAATTCATTCAGATGCCTTGAAAGTTTAGCATCTGCTTCTCGTCGACTCCTGCTGTTTTACAAAAACATTCGGAAGTTTCTGTTGGATTTGGATGAGACAGAGATGGCATATTTTCCGCATCTCCGGAAGCTGACACTGCACTTGGGGAACTTCATTTACATGCACATCGAATGCCGTCTGACTGCCTCGGACTGTACCTTTGAGCAGATCCGATGGGATGCCCACATGCATGTCAATGAAGCTCCCTTAGCCAGAGCCGTGCTCCGAAGAGGCAAAGAGCAGGTTTTTCTTGAAACTTGTTACTGCGACCATCTCAAACCAGACTCCACAATGAGGAATTCTTTTTCCTTGCTTGAGTGTGTGCCAGGAGGATGCCACGTAGTTCAGTTTTCCAGACCGAGGTAATGTATTTAAACTTGGATTATTTGAAAAAAAAAAATGGAAAGGGATACAGGGCTTGATTTTAATCCCTGCTAACATAGAGAAAAGAATGCCTGTGTCACAACTCAGTGAGTGTAAAAATTAAAAAAGGCTGAGACCATTGTTTGAAAACAGGCAAAATAATTAAAATTATTATGGAATAATCACATATCACACAACAACCTCCCACTCATATGAGCAACAATCCAAAACAGCTCCTCCAAAGCGGGCCCAAGGGCAGAGGTTCTGTATATCATTCAAAGACCATCTGTCGTGCAATTCCTGTAGCGCCTTTGCACTATTCTGAGGGCAGGCTGAAATTGAGTCCTGGCAGTTCTCTTTCCATTTGCGAACACACAGCAGTGATGGCAGATAAATATGGCAAACAATAGACGTTTGTAACGAACTGGAAAGGCATGGGAAATTTTGGAACCAGCACCAAAATAAGAAGTTTTGGGTCCTGTATAGGGCTCTTAAGATCCCCAGGGCCCATTCTTGCCATGTGGCAGCTCAGACAGACATCTGTAGACCGAGTGAGGCTTCTGTGAGCTCAGCCAACCTGCAAAGGGCCTGATTTAAATAAAGTTCTGTATTTCTTTTTTTAAAAAAATATGTAATTATTACAGAGGTACAAAACTGTTCTCCTCCTTGCCCTTATTATAACAAAGTCAGATACTACTGATAGCTCTGAAAGCTTCCTTTGTCATTTGCATTCTTTTCTTTTGTGGAAGCCTCATATTTCTCTAAAACTCTCCTCTTGTGTTCTTATATGTTGCTTCCTTTGGTGGTTTCCTGAGCTGTGGAAAGCTTAATTTTGATAATGGTATCAAGAAAATGTTTGTTTTCATTATTCTAGAAGTGTAAGATTGATATTTGCTTGCTTGATGTTGAATCAGGCAAACCTGATCTTATTATATCAGTTTTCAATAATTATAGTTTTAATGCACAAATTCATAATACCACAAAAAGTTTAGACTAAAGCTGTTATCTTTGAATATATTGATAAATTTCAAATTCTGACCTGGTGCTCTTTAAAAATATTTTTTCTCTGTGAAATATATATGTGTGTGTGTGTGTGTGTGTGTGTGTGTGTGTATGGATATGCACAGGCTTATAGGCTCAGTTACACAGTATTATCTGTCAATAGTTTCCACTTCAAATCTTTCATTCTCTCTCGCACACACTCACATATACTTATGCCTATGAAGAAGTAGCAAACAAGGTTTTCTTAATTTTAGCATCTTGTTGGGATAGCAAATGGATCATTCTAGCTCATCTTCTAAATTTCCACTTCTTACCAGGAAGGCCATGGATTTGCATGGATCAGGAACCCATTTGGCCCTTGAATATCAGGGCTACCCTGGCAAATACTGTCGACCCGGGAAAGAATGGTCTTGTGTTTCTGATTTTGGATCCTTCACAGGAACAGTATGAGTGTGTGTGTGTGTGTGTGTGTGTGTAGCACATTAGAGGTTTAACTCCAACTCCAGTCCTCTATTACTGAAACTGTTCAGAGGCCAGGGATACTGCACCATCCCCAGCTGATTTTTACTGGCAGTTCTGGCTTAGTGGTCTTGTTCAACCTAGAGCTGAAACCCTTCAATGACCCTCATTTTGCCATCTGAGTATATCATTACCTCTATCAGTACTTTACAAGGAGCATAGCTTTTTTAAAAAATAAAAACCTTAATTTGAAATTTTAATTGTTTTAGGTGACATGGTTACAATTGTGTTAATGTTTATGGTTTTGTTATCTACAGCTACATCGCAACCCTATCAAAATGCCCAAGATCCTCTACAATCCTCCTTACGTTATATTCATTCCACCTCTTCATTCCCCCATAGTCATTCTCTGCTCTTACCTGTCATTCTCAGTTATATAATCTAGGTCCATGTGGTCATGTGAAACATTCCATTCTTTTATCTTATTTCTCTATGTCCACATAGGAATGAGATCATTGATATTTGTCCTCTTCTCTCTGACTTATTTTGCTTAACATGTTATCTTCCAGTCCCATCTAAGTGAATTGCAAGATTCTATCTTTTCTTATAGCTCCATAGTATTTCATTGTGTATACATACCACAACTTCTTTTTGTAAGCACCATAGCTTTTGGGGGGAGAGGTATTTGGACTGAACGCAAAGGTTCTGGTGCTACTTCTGGCCTTTTGCCCAAGAGATCACTCTTAATGGAATTTAGGGGACCATGTAGTACCAGGTATTAACACCAGTACTACTTCTCTGGACCTAAGGAGCATAGGGCCAGAAAAATAGTACAAAACAATGGAAGTGATTAAAAAGAAGTCCCACTCAGAACTTTAGTAGATTATTTACTTTGAGACAAACTGAAGCTTAGAAAAGTTGTACGATTTGCCCCAAGTTATTCATTCAGTAGAGGAACAAGAACTGTATATTAGGTTTTTTCAATTTTAGGTCAGCCCTTTTTTATTTTTTTTTGTCATGCCAGATTGTCTCTTGAGGTTCTGGTGCAGTGGCCATTGAGTCATATTGTGCTTGGTAACATACTAGATAATATACTGAAGTTGAAAGTCTGAAACCCTCCTTTTTTTCTCTTTCTTTGCTTAGAGAAGGTAGATTTACAGGTAAGCACTAAAAAAAGGGACAGTAGGCAAATAAGTTTAGGAATATTTGTTTTAGAACAAGACTTGATAAAACTGTAGCATATAATTTAGACTTCTCCTTGTCTGAGAATTAATTACTGGGTCTTAGAGTAACTTGGAGTCAGTGTCATTTGTACTGTTTCTGATGCTGCTGTTGGCAGATAACTATATTCATGTTACCTGATTCCAAGACATTGGCTTTCTTCCTATCATTTGCGAATTTTTTTCTCACAGTATGGAGAAAATCCTCTTAGTAAGATGGGATTCTGCCACTTGTGATTTCTTCCTTATTCACTTGTGTTTGGTGCAAGTCTGTAGTAACTCTTGAAAACCAATTTTTTTTTGGCCTTTTATAAGTAATTTGTTAAATTGCAGGCAAGCCAAATTCAACCATGGTGGAATATTTACACCACAGAAATTGGCAAATATTCCAAGGCTGGGCATTCCCAAGAGAGCTGGCAGCTCAACATTTGCAGCACATCACTGCTCCCAGCTTTATCTTCCTGTTTTCATAAGACCAATAAGTGAGTTAAAAGGAAGATTAGAGAGAAATACTTCTTCTGGGGAATGCCCAGTGAAACAAAGAAAAATAACTCTACTGTAAATCTCTGCTAACCAAACAATAGTCTGCCAGCATTATTGTTTTCATTATTGGTCCTAGTAGTGGTGACTAAATTGCAGATGAGTATAAATTCTAACTACTAGATCTTTCAACAGTTGCCTAACTGCTAATATAGACATTATTTTGTAATATTTAAAATGTGTCCTTTTATGCTACTAAGAAGGGAGTCATGTGCATATTTCTTGTGTACACACACACACACACATTTATCATTCACCACTACTACAAATTTACTACACATCTCAGTATAATGTCTGTGGGTTTTACTCTCTTTTCAGATGAGGAAAGAAAGGGCCTGTATTATGTCCATTGTATGAAGAAAATACCTAAATTGAATTTGTCATTAAAATACAACCCCTCTTGAT
>JAOXYA010000025.1:29279561-29295987 GCA_028565675.1 Sorex palustris | reverse complement strand
GAGGCAATTGAACTTGGTGACATAGAATGAGAAAGATTAATGGAAGACTTGGCAGAAGACTATCATGGGAATTTCTTTAAATAGGGTGATCTGGAAAGCCACTTCAAAGTTTTGCCATCTACACAAATGCCAGATAACAGGGAAGGGTTCACTCATTCTGGAAGTGAACTCACTTTACTTCCAGGAAGACCTCACCAGTGGCAGAAGCAGAAGATGTCAACTGTGGGAATGAGTTTGACTTATTTTATTATTTTTTTATTTCATTAAAAACATTGAATTGCCGTGAGATACACAGTTACAGAATTGTGCATGATTGATTTTCAGTCACGCAGTGTTCTAAAACCTGTCCTTTCACCAGTGTACATTTCCCACCACCAAGAGTTTGACTTATTTTAAAGGATGGAAAGGAGCCAGTGTAGCTGTTGTATAGTAAATGAGGGGGTGTGCTGAAACAACCACTCATCACTTCAGTTGTTTCCAAGGAGCATTCATTTTATTAGTGTTAGCTTGTTAGCTCTTTTGAGGGGAGGGGGATGTCTGTGCCACAGCTGATGGTCCACAGGGCTTAATAGGTCTGGGCTCATGGATCATTCCTCCTGTCAGTGCTCAGGGACCATATACAGTGTCAGGTATCTAACCAGGGTCAGCCACATGCAAGGCATGAACTTAAGCCCTGCTCTCTCTCTCTCTAGCCCAGTGTGTTTGCTCTTTTGACTCTAGGTAGTACTAGACCATGGCAAGGATAATTGTACTGTTAAAGCAGGTGTTTCACTATTTCCTATTAATCTTCTCAGGCTGTCAACATTAGGTGAGCTGTCAAGAACATAGGAGTTTGGTTCCCAGAGAGGTGAACCATTTCAGTCCCAGAGAACATGAACTGGCGCAGATCACAGGTTGCCCCGTTCCTATTCTGACCTTCCTGTTTATCCAGAATCATTCTGAGACACTTGCATTTCCTTTGGCAGCCCACACAGCACTTAACCTTCACCATGCAAATTAGTATTAATCTATCAAGGATTCTAGGCCAGCCTGTTTTTGTCCCCATTAACCTTTGGCTAGCCCTACACTTCTCCAATAAAAATAACTCCATTTCCTAATCAATGGTCACTTCCCGATGGAAATCATAATTATGGTTATGCAGCATTTGGTTCACATACCAAGCTTTTATGAGCATGATTGATAGAAGTGAGGCAATGGGACTGAGTGGGTCACATGCTCAGGTTGTTTTGCTCATCTTATTTTGCAGGTGTTGTAGAGTGGCCATGTACTCTATAGCACAAACGGGGGCATCTTTGGGAATGAAAGGGTCTTTATACCATGAAAACAAACATAAACTGGGGTGGCTGATCATCCTAAATATTTTAGTATTTGGCTACCACATCCTATTGTTACATTTTTCTGGCATTTCCCAAATAATAGGTGACATTCACTGTTTCTTCCCTTTTATCAATTTACTATCAGGTATGTTTAGTCCATCTATTTTATGGACCTTAAAAGGAAGTGGCAGAATAACTTTCCCTGCACACTCTTTTGCTTGGGATTTATTCCAGGCTTAAGAAAGAAATAGGCATGCCAAAACTTGTAGTCTAGTGTTGCCCTAAGGCTTCTGATAGCTGGGAAAGTGGCAGAGAGGCATTCAAGCTATTCTACCTCTCTGTATGAAAAAAGCATCACTGAAAGTGAGGGATGGAGCTAACTTGCCAGATGATGCCTAATCAGACCAGTTAGCAAAGTCAGTAAAGGTTGAAAAGAAGATATTCTCAAGATAGGAAATAATTTTCCACACTGAAAACCTGTTGTAGGTGCTAATAAGAAAGAAAGTGACTCTTTGAGGGAAAGGAATGAATGGGATTAACCCATTTTATTAGCCTTGCTGTTGCAGGGGAGTGAAATATAGAACTCTAAATCTCCTCAGTTCGCAAGACCACTTTAAAATTATTTTTTATTAGAAAATATTTTAGAAGTGTTAGCTGAATACTTGCTTATTGCTTATGCAGCAAATAAACAACACAAAAATTTTGGAAAAATATATTATTAAATCCTGTTCTACCTCCCTAATCCATATTTAAGCCAATTCCTATATTAGTCAAATTAAAGATACTGTTTAGACACTGAATCCCAATTAATCTGTCAATGAGTGATTCTTTGCATTGGAAAGATTGCCTCTTTTTTCCCTCCTAAAAATTCTCTAACTTTTTTTTTGGTGCTCTCTTCAGCAGCACATATATGAAAATTGGAATGATACAGAAAAGATTAACATAGGCCCTGAGCAAGGATAACACCCAAATTCATGAAATGTTCCATATTTTTAAAATATGAGAGCAGAAGTGAGAAAAATTTCTCTAACATTTTTTAACCCTATCTTTTTTTATTTTTGGTTATTTCCATGTAAGATGGGAATTCAAAACAAATTTATCAAATAAAAGATTACATTCACTATCCCCTTTGTATATCTTGTGTTATATTTTGTTTTGTTTTGGGAGGACATACCCGGTGATGCTCAGGGCTATTCCTGGCTCTACACTCAGAAATCTCTCCTGGTAGTACTTGGGGGAACCATATGGGATACCAGGAATTGAACCTGGGTTGGCTGCATGCAAGGCAAATGCCTTACTCACTGTCCAATTGCTCCGTTCCCTGCCTTGTGTTCTTTAAAAGAAAACTTGAAGGAAGATTACTTAAAGGGCTGGAAGACAGGCTTTGCACTTCATAGATTTTTATCCCAGCTCTGCATGCAGCCCTGACCACCCTTGGTCATATGACCCATGTGACCCCAGCACTGAGTTAGAGCAGTATTGAATCACCAGACATGAGTACTGAGCAACTGGCCCATTCAGCTTGGACAAATACAACCCCAACCCACTGAGCATTTTGCATCTCAACCTCCCTCTAACAAAATCAAGCCAAAACAAACGAGCATGAAAAATGCTTATTTAAATAATTTCCTCTACCTAGGATGAAATCAACACATCTCACCAGGTCCAGATCCAACCCATATATATCTTATACCCTATCCATATAATTCCCTTCCTAGAGCATGTATCTTATGTGGTCCAGGAAGGGATTCTAGGGCTGGAGCGATAGCACAGTGGGTAGGGAGTTTGTCTTGCATGCAGCTGACCTGGATTCAATTCCTCAGTCCCTCTCGGAGAGCCTGGAAAACTACCGAGAGTATCCCGCCCTCATGCCAGAGCCTGGCAAGCTTCCTGTGGCATATTCCATATGCCAAAAACAGTAACAACATGTCTCACACAATGGAGACGTTGTGAGACGTTACTGGTACCCACTTGAGCAAATCGAAGAATAGCGGGAGGACAGTGCTGCAGTGCTACCCATATAATTCCCTTCCTGGAGCACATATCCTATATGGTCCAGGAAGGGAACCTAGGGACTCCACTCTCTCAGATCCCAGTGTCAACTCTAAATGTCAGTGTCCCTAAAGGATGAAGACTACAATTCTAAAATACAGTTGTCTGAAAAGACTACAATTCTAGGATAACAGAATTCTCTCTCTTTTCTGAAATCCTGCAATGCATTCTTATTTCATCTTTTGGTTACTCATGTCAGTTGGCCCTTTATTGGAGCAGAACATGTACATGTCTTAATTTCCCTTTGAAGAAAGGCACAGAGTTTTGAGTGTCATATCTCGCACACTACCTTGTCTATAGGAAAGGCTTTATTCTCTGAGTTAATTTTCATCCCAGGGAATCACCTTTCTTCTACTCTAGGCCGCAGAGATATGCATCTCCTTTGTTCTGGGCTGAACCGTGTTCCTCCCATCCTTGGCTGTCTGTCAGTGCCTTTGCCTGCAAGTGTGCCCCAGGGGAAGCACTCCCAGAACTTAGTCCAAGGGGATCCTTTGAGGCCTGGCAAACTCTGCTCACTGCCCAGATGGAAGTTCTGGAATGCTTTCCCATGATTCCCCTTTCCCAGGACATCTGGAAAGCCCAGACCCAAAACAGGCACATGCCGGGCACGGTTCTCTCTCCACTTAGTGCTTTCTCAGTGTCTCACCAGGGAATCAGGGAAGAGACGGTCTGTTTCCTGTTGTGTCTTTGGGTGTTTCTCAGCCTGCATCTAAACACTGGCTTTCTTTGCTCCAAAGGGGATCGCAGCTGCATATCCCCTCTTTGTGAGAGCATGTGTGGTGAAGGCAAGGGGGAGTAATGGCTTTTGTCAGGGAGGCTGTTCCCCCACGTCCAAGTCGGCTCCCCTGGCCGGGGCTGGTTCCTCTCGCTCCTTGTGGAACGAACTGTCAAAGGATGTCAGGATAAATTCTAGACTTCTACTTGTGCCTTTTCTTTCTCGCTTTCCCTCCCTCCTCTCTTTTGATTCTGTCTTGATGTCATCTCTTCAAAGTATACTACCTGTAAAATATTGATTCACAGCAGGCTGCATCTGCCAGGATCAGATTTCTCTTCTGCTGGCAGCAGTAATAAACCACCACAGACAAGGCAGACCCGGTGCCAGCTTCATCACCGCTTCACATACACCCGTCTGTCTCCTGCCTGACTCTACATAATGGAACAGTGTCCAGAGACTTTTCAGAAGTAGCGAAACCAAGTAGCAACCGGTGGGGACATAAAAGAGCTGGGGAGGGGGCGAGTAACAGATTCACCCCAAGCAGCAGATAAATCAGAAGCTCCCTGGTTTCCTAATCAAAACTGGAAAAACGGCCAAAGAAAACAAATTGCCCACTTAACCACCCCTGGGAGTGTAATTACAATGAGCCTCTGTTTCCTTTTGTCCTTTTTTCTTTTTCCCCAGGCATCTTGGCCAGCTTGTAGAACCACACTACATTGTTTTGTTTTTGCTTTTGGGGGCACACCCAAATAGGTGCTTGGGGGACCCTTTGGTGCCAAGAATCAAACCTGGGACTCAAACATACAAAGCATATGCTCCAGCCCTCTAAGTTATTGCCCTAGCTCCCTGCATTGCACTTTGAAGCACTGATAAGAATTATTCCAGGATATCAAACCCAGAGGACGAGCTTATGGATTTGGGACACACAAATTGTGTTTGAATAGTAAAAAGAGAATTAATAGCAAGGCAACAGAGCAGGGTGGTAAACAGCTTAAACTCTGGAGCCAGAACCCAAGTAGGGCAACTGCCTCTGTCACTTGGGACTCATGTGATTTAGGATAAATTGCTAAACTTATGTCCCTGTCTCCTGCTGAACAGAGTAGGATGGTTGTTAGGATTCAGTGAAGAGTTGCAAGGCACTTAGAACTTAGAGCAATATTAAATATACATAACACTATTAAAATGTTTATTAAATATATTCATATAATTTCCTTGACGGGAATTCAAAAATCCAGTTTGTGGGAATGGTGTGGGAATTGTTCCTACATCTGGGGGCTAGAGAAGCCTCCAGACCATAAAGGTGTTTGGGAAATGAGCAAACTCTGGCTTTGCCTGCATATGTGCCCTTGTTGAAAGTGTACTACTCTCAGAGAAGGTGACCCTCAACTCACAAGCAAAGCCATGGTGGGGAGAGCTTTCTGAACCTCAGCAGTGTGGTCTGTGTCATTCACACCCCGGCAGAGGGAGGAAAGTATTAAAAAGAGAAGCGGCCATCCGAAGTCAGTAAATCCGTCATCGGAGATGACATATGTGGGTTTGCCTGCTTGTTTTACTGCGACTTTGAGCAAGTTGGTGAAGGTGGCCGTGGCATCCAGCTCTGGCCTGTGAAGAGTTATGATTTTCGACTGTATTAAGCTACTGAAGGGACCCTACCACTTAGCACCCTCTGGGGAGCCTTCCCTTTTGCAGTACAGGGAAATTTACCCCTTGTGACCAACTGTTAAGCTTCCTTTGAAGCCTCTTTTAATTCAGATTTGGTTCAGCTCACAATGGCTTCAGAGTCAGTGGGGAAAACGTTTACGATATGACAAACTAGCCACCTGTATTTTTTACGTACTGTTAGAGAAATCATAGATCTTTTATATCCCGGTTCTTTTGCTTTTTTTGTTGGGTGAGATCTCCTTTGAGACCCCTCAGTTTCACACTTTTAAATTCTTTCTCCTCTCACAGCCTCAAAGCCTTTCTGCACAGTAGCAGGCTTCCCTTTGATGAGTCAGGCTGGAGAAAGTTTGATCAGAAGCCTGCCGGAGTCCAGGGTCTGTGCTCAGAAGGGAGACTGCAGAGGCCAGAGAGGGCCCCTTCCATCCCCCTATGCCACCACAGTCGGGTGCTGGCCCTTCAGAGACAGGAGGTTCCTTTCTGTCCCCCAAATGCATAGAGAGATATTACACTCTACTAGGCTTTGTATGGGTCTGCTGTAGCTACCTTGTTGTCCTCCTTCTGGAGCACTCTTCAGAACTGTTTTGCCCATTCACCAGGCTCCTAGATGGTGATTCTTGTCCCTATTCAGATATTAAGTAGGAGACCAGATGGCTCAGTGGGCTGAATGCATACTTTGCATGTAGGAGGTCCAAGTTCAATTCCCCACTGTATGGCTTCCCAAGAAAACAGAGAGGAACAACTCCTGAGCACCAAGTCCAGAGTAGCCCTCATGCACCACGGAGATGTGGCCCTAAAATGGAAAAGAATAGAAGAAAAGGTAGGAGATCAGCTTTGGATGAAGGATTCCGGTGTATTCAAAGGTGGGCTGGTAGAAATAATATCAGAGCAGAGGGTGAAATGGGATGTCAGAAGATCAAAGGGTTAAATGTTGGCTTGAGTCACTGTTCACAATAGCCAGAATCTGGAAACAATCCAAGTGCCTGAGACTGGTTAAAGAAACTTTGGTACATATACACAGTGGAATATTATGCAGCTATTAGAAAAGATGAAGTCATGAAATTTGCTTATAAGTGCATGGTCATGGAGAGTATCATGCTAACTGAAATGAGTCAGAAAGAGAGGAACAGACATAGAATGACTTCACTAGTTTGTGGAATATAAAATAACATAATATGAGACTGACACATAAGGACAGTAGACACAAGGGCCAGGAATATTTCTCAAGTTGGAAGCCTGTCTCATGAGCTGGACAAGAAGGCAGCTGAAATAGATAAGGGATCACTAAGTCAGTGATGACTGGAGGGATCATTCAGGATGAGAGATGGGTGCAGAAAGTAGATAAAGGACCAAACATGATAGCCTCTCAGTATCTATATTGCAAACCATAATGCCCCCAAATAGAGAGAGAATATGGGGGAAATTGTCTTCCATAGAGGTAGAGGGAGGGTTGGAAAAAAAGGGGGGTACTGGGGACATTGGTGGTGGAAAATACGCACTGGTGAAGAGATGGGTGTTCAATCACTGTATAACTGAAACTCAAACATGTAAGGTTTGTAACTGTGTTTCATGGTGATTCAATTAAAAAAAAGAGAAAAAAATGTTGTCCTGAGTCAGGCTGTAGACAAGATGTAAAAGGAATTCCATATAGTAAAGGACTGTGATGGGAAGTAGAGTAGCGGGACAGTGTTGTAGCTGTCTGGGCTTGAAGATCAGCTCTGAAGTTATATGACCTCAGGAAAAATGACTTCACCTCCTACCTCCAGCTCCTCATCTTCAAGGTAGGTTGTGAGAAATGAAGATGCCAATTGTGTAGAGTGCTTAGGGCAGAGGTGGTAGAGTAGGGCTTAAATGTTGTTACTAGTTTATGCAAATAAGCAGTTTTTCAAGAAAGGAGCTCCTCTAGATGTAAACCCTGAGAATGTATTGGGAATATCATAGGAAGGGGGTTAATTTAAGTTAGTATAGAACCTAAAATTACTCTCATTTTTAGTTTTGGTTTGGGGGCCACGCTGGTGATGCTCAGGGGTTTCTCCTGGCTCTGCACTCAGGAATTACTGCTGGTGGTGCTCAGGGGACCATATAGGATGCCAAAGATCAAATCCTGGTTTGCTGTTTGCTTCATAAAAGGCAAGTGCTATACTATCTCTCCTATCCCCACCCTTGATTTTAATCCATCACTAGCATTATCTACAATCTTCATTTCACTTCTAGTCCCTAATAAGGAGCAAACAGTCACTCATTCAGAAAGGAAACAGATATTTTGTCTTATATAGCTGAATGATTATCAATAACCTAAAGTTTTTAATCCTTGGACTCACTGAATTGTTCTTTCCATTAAAAAGGTTTGTTTTTAGTTGTCCATTTTATTTTTCTTCAGGTCTGAGACTGAGGAGTCTGTTAATTTATATGACTTAGTTAACTTAAAGCTGTGATAATGTTCTCCATTAGCCAAATGTGACATTTAGATAGATTTATTGTGAATCATTTTTTATAAGTAGATGTTGCAGTTCAGATTCTACCTTCAAGATGTAAAAGAGAACAGAATAACTAGAACCTATTTGGTAGTGAGAGGTAAGTGAGGTATCAATAAAATCTGTTATGAGAATACAGAGAACATGCACATTACCTCCTTGTGAAGGAGGTGGAATTGGAGCTCAGGATGATTTTCTACAGATGGTAGAATCTAATCAATAGTGATGTAAAATATTTTAATGGCTAAATGTATACTATTGTGAAAAGGACTATCTAGAACTTCTTTCACCTGTGAGTCTCTTTGCCATTTATCTACCTAATTTACTTTCTTGATTGATTAAAATATAATTCAAATCTTTAACTTTTAACTTTTTATTTGGGTACTAGGGATAAAACCCAGGTCCTTACACATGCAAGGCAAGTGCTCTACTGCTGAGTATTATGTCTGGCAGCATATTTTTAACTTTTGAAAGCAATATTGTTCTATGGTTATTTAACTTAAAGGTAAATAAGAATTTGGAGAACAGACAAATGGGAGGAAATTAGCATTCTATGGTTAAATTACATTTCTAGCTCTGGTGACAGGTATCAACCAAAGAAGGCATAGGTGTTATATAGCCTATTACCCTGAGGTTTTCGTTCCTGAAGAGAGATATTAGTATATTGACTAATATTTGTCAAAGAATTATGTCAGAAAGATGAATATAAATATCAGTAGATCACTTTTATTAGTGACATAGAAACGGGGTACACCGTGCCTGGCCATAGTGCTTAGGAAATTGCTTGGAGAGTAACAAAAGTCCTTACTTCATGAGTAAACACTGGGAAGGGTATATATGAGTCACTGGCAAGCTAATTCAGATAACAGCCCAACATCTGCAATGGTACTGAGAAATGATGAAGGCTGGAAAGCAAAGAGAAAACTCATTTGAAGAGGGAGAATCAATAACGTTAGTGAGCATGTTTGCTCATCTGTAAAATGAGGAGTTTGGGATTGGATTGAGTCCAGGGCTCCTCTAACTTAGGCATGTAATGGACCTATGGATCCAATAAGGATAACACACACAGGAAAGGGGATGGACTAGCTTATAAATTAAACCTGACTATGCTCTTATTCTCAAGAATTGAAGGATCTTCAAAGTTCAAATCCAGGGCAATTTTTAAAAATAAAAATGAAAATGTGATCTAACCGGCAAAAATAACAGAGCGCAGATAAAAGAGATGTCATACTATCAAACTGATACTTCAAACGCATGTGTTATTTTCTCTGGTAGAGAGCTATTTGGAAAATGTATTTCCTTTTTTGGATATTAGATACCATTTAGTATATTTTCTCTTTGTGGTAGCAAGGAGTATCCCCAAAGTCCCAAAGTGTAGAGAATTTTTGGAAACTTGAATAACTTATAATTATGGTGTAACTTTGGTACTGGAAACATCTGATTTGAAAGGAAAAATGAGATCAGTGAATGTCATGGGACTCTTGAAATTTTCTATGTTCAATTGAACACTTTGAAAGAGAGGCATTTTCATCTAATTGTGTACTTTTCATCAAATTGTGTGATCCACAAACACAGAGCTGTCACTGGAAAGTAGATGCCATCTCTGGATATCTTTCCCAGTCCCCTTGCCTCTGGTAGGATCATGTGACTGCTATATAGGTGGTGTGTATCATACTGGTTCAGGAGGTTATGAATAGAATGTGGTTTCACAGTTTCTGCTTTTGATTCCCCAGTTCAGTCTTAAAGGCAGATTTTTTTTTGGTAAAGTTATATAGAAAAATAACACCATTGTAAAAAAGTAATGGAAATGGATCATACCCAAAACCTGGGCAAGAGAAAATTGACCATTATAAAAGTGTATAATAAAGTAGTTTAATTAGTATAATGACATAAAGGGAAGGAGGGCAGTGACAGTCAGAATTGTTACATTCATGTCAATGTATTAAATTGCCGTATTTTATATGTATTAATTTGGCAATGTCTTATTTAGTTTGTATTAAAATGGCAATGTATTAAATATGTCAAACCAGTTTGGTAAAATAAAATGGAGCTTGTCTCCTAGGGCAGAGATGAATGTTTTCAGATACCTTAGTATTTTTATCTCAAACAGCCCTGTTCTCCCTCCGGGATGATTTTAGTGTATGATATTCTCAGGAAGACTTTATTAGTCAATTACTACTTCACTTAACTTCCTGCTTGTATGAAGAAGATTTAATATTAAATCATTATTTTCTTTGAAAGTCTCCCAGAGCAACTCAGTATACAAATTTACTAGGCTAACATTTTTATTTTAATTATTTTTTTTAATGACTAGGGATTACTTGAAATACCAAATTCCACCAAGGTCAGGATGAGGAAGTAAGGTACTGAGAATATAACATTTTAGGAGGCACTCATTCTTATCCTGTATCTCTATGGTCCTGGAATGATTTTTTTTAAAAATTTTGTTCACTGAGCAATTTGATTACTGCACCCTGGTCCATACCTTGAACTCCACAGATAAACTGGTGTGAAAAGTGTGCTCTTAGGTGTGCAAAGCAGTCCTGAGGCTGCTTAAGTATAGTGTCTGAATTTGGGCATCCATGTGAATAACTTCTTAATGAGAAATGCAGGGAGATCAGCTCCAATGTTAATGTGAGTTCCTACTGAGCAAATGACACCAGGAGAGAAAAGCTTTTCTTTTAGTCTTTGCTGGAATAATAACAATAATAAAAGACCTATAATTGGATTTCCTTAAAGACTTGGAGAATCATATCTTTATAACTTTTCAATTGAAAGGTAGATCTTTTGATTTATATTTGCATCCCATGGTTTTAGAAAGTAAGATTATGTGGCTTCTGAAGGAAACCAGGAACAATGAGTTGAACGCTATTTGCATTCACAAGTTATTCTATGTTGGCAGATCATCATCTTTTGTAGGAATACCACAAGTTTTCAAAAGGGTCACTTTGAAGAGAAAGAATTATATCTTCTTTTTGTTGTTGATAATAATTTTGACTTATCACAGTCAAAATTCTCATTGACCTATAGTGTGGGCAGCCAGCATCCTGTAACCATCCTGTAAGTAGGCCTCCATTTCCCTCTCATCCTCAGTACTGCTAAAATAATAGCCCACATCCACACTTCTGACACTAAAGTTTCTAACATCCTGTTAGTAGAGGAATTAGAACGCTGTTATTTAGGAAATTTTAGTAGCTTGATGGCCAAGGAAATGCCAGCTAATAACTAGAGAAGAAAAGAATAGCCAGAAAACTCCATGGCTGTATCAAAACGCTATTTTTATATTCCTGTCTTAGTTTAAAAGCCTAAACTCAGTGACCTGGAAAATGAGCGTGAGTTGGCTCACTTTAGCAATGGAGAAGACAAGATCACTGAAAGGATGTCTTCTATTACTACTTAGAGAAGTTTCAAGGGATAGAAGATGGGTTGGTTGAGTCATCTATCTTAGAAAATTATAGATTTTCATATAATATGAAAGATGTGACAGTTTTCATCCATATGTAACTAGACATAGTGATGTCACAGGCAGGGACAATGAGGACCCAGAAAGGAATGGTTATGCTGAATACCTTGCTTCTAGACTATGAAAAAAGATGGCTTTGGGCTTAGTCCTTTGATTGTTTCTTTAAATTTTAGGCAGTGGGGAGAGTTTTTCTCTGCACCTGAATTGAGGATCCCATGACTTGTATGCTGAGTCTTGAGGTAAAAGATGGTGTGCAATCCCTTTTTTGCTGAAAACAAAGCCCAACTTCATAGTTAGATTTTTGTGCCCCATCTCCCTGCAAATATAACACAGCGGGTAAGGCGTTTGCCTTGCAAGCGGCCAATATGGCCGACCTGAGTTCAATTCCTCCGCCCCTCTCAGGGAGCCTGGCAAGCTACCGAGCCTGGCAAGCTCCCAGTGAAGTGATATGCTAAACACAGTAACAACAAGTCTCACGATGGAGATGTTACTGGGCCCGCCGAGCAAATTGATGAATAACAGGAGGACAGTGACTGCAATCTCCTCTTTTAAGGTAAGCTTCTGCCTGAGCCTCCACCCCTGGATTGAGACTGTAATGGACTGTGTTTTATTTTCTGTTTGTTGACAGATTTCCAACACTACCAGGTCAGAACTGGAGCTGGGAGTGGGAGAACAAGGGAGAGAAAAAAGATTTTTCTTTAAGGGGTCTTCTGCTTTTTATTTTTCAGAGTCAGGTTATTGGGGTCTCTTTCATGTGAATCCCTTACTACATATGGGGTTTTTCTTGGTTCTTTGTGGGCTCTGTCTGTTGATCTTCAGCCTCCTCTTATGGGAATCTTGGATATAAGTGAATCTCCCTTTTTTGTGGCCTCCTCTGGGGCAACAGTACTGCTGGTGCCATGGGTGAGGCTGAACTGGACCTGCTCACTCTGCCACCTGGGGGACATGGATCTCAGTGGCCCCATTGTACACAAATGCACTCCTATGCTCAAAATGAGGGACCCGGAGCCCTGCTGAGGCTCCCTACATTGTTAGTAGGTAAGCATACTAGCTCAAATAAATGTCTTCCTATTTCTCTCTCCCTTCATTCTAGCCATTGTCCTTCTCTGTCTTCATGTGTTGATTTTCTCATGCTCACATTACCTGCTGTAGTTGAAACTAAAGATGGACATTTTGATGTGCTACAATAATGGAATACTAGGGTCCAGAAAATAGTACAGCAGCTCGTGTTCGATCACTGATATTACATGACTTTACATGGCCAGGTATAATCCTAGAGGTGCATGAGCGCTACTGGCTGTGGCTCTGAAGTCCTCCACTGTTCCCAGTACCTTTTCCTCAGGGTCTCATGTTGAACCATCTGCTGGGCTGGCTGAAAATTGCTAGAAGTCATGCCTGGATTCCCTAGGTACCTTTGGAAACCACCCCACCTCCCCTCAAAGCAAGAAATTTTCTATTAAATAGATACAGATGCCTAATGATTGATTGATTTTTATCTTTTTGATATGTTACTGAAAACCCTTTGTTCTATTCTGACTTAGAGATACTCATGCATAACTAGAATCTGGGAGTTGTTCTTCACTAAACTCTTTTGCCCAAACACCTCTCATCTGAAGAGATACTGTTTCCTGGGTCACTTCTGGGAAGCAAGGCACATGCATGTCCCACACCTATCATCCACTCCTTGGTGGATTTTAGTGTCCAGTTCTTCAGAAGATGGAGATGCTTTATTTATTTCTTGGAAATGTAATAATTAGTTGCCCATGTTATACACTAAGTAAAATCAATTATGACACACTCTAGTAATCTTATAACCTATTGGCTTTAAACCATCAAGGTAATTGTTGTAAACTCACAATCCGACCTCCTCAGAGGACGGGAGCATGTGAAGCAGAAGGAGCAAAATACAATTTCTGATTTTCCAAAAGCTGCCATACACATGCTGAGAAAAGTTAATTTGCTTCTCCTCTGTTCCTCTAACTGACAGAAACTAAAGGCTTCTCCCCTTTCTGGTAGTGTAAGGCATATTGAAGTTGGAGAAACCAGAATCAGAAAGACGGGCCCCAAGTATGGGGCAGAAAAGGATCATAACCTATGCAAACCTGGGGCATCAATGGAAATCAGCACCTCAGTACCTAAACATCTATCCCCTTGGTATATACCTTCCTGCTTTCCTCTCAATTTTGATGGCGTAATTGGCAGGGAAGACTCAGGGAGTGCATTGGCAAATGAAGCTGGAGCTGTTTCAGAAGTGTGCCTGGCTAGGGCTTTCAGAAAGGAGTGGGTGTTTCTTAGTAAGTTGTTCCTCCCAGCTCACTGGGGTGGGAAGTTGACAGGTGCTGCAAATACACAGGAGAAAAGGGCGCTTGGCGCAGAATAAAATTTTAAAGAGAATGATAATTCACCATATCAGTATTCAAACCACATTTTATCTGCTCATGAAAGCCTTAATGCGGGCAAAACTCTGACTTAAGCAAAATATTTGCCTTACAAGATAAGTCTGAACAACCCAAATGAAGCAATTCCCTATAATTTCCTATTCTTTACTGTAGACAATTTAATTCAACACATTTTAGTGAATATCTTCTTTACACATGCAGTGGAGACACACGCTTTAATGTGACACAGGACCTGCCTTCCAGAGGCTTATAGTAAGGTGACTATTAACTGGTATCTAATAACTAAACGCCCATTGTTTTAGACCACAATTAGTTCTTTTTATTTTTATTTATTTATGTATTTATTTTTGTTTTCTTTTTGCTTTTTGGGTCACACCCGGTGATGCACAGGGGTTACTCCTGGATCATGCACTTAGGACTTAATCCTGGTGTTGTTTGGGGGATCATGTGGGATGCTGGGACTTGAACCTGGGTTGGCCATGTGCAAGGCAAATGCCCTGCCCGCTGTGCTATTGCTCCAGCCGTAGTTCTTTTTTTATAGACCTGTATTAACAGGTACTTGCAGTTTGCTTACTTTTATGGAAAAGTCATGTTGTAAATTTTTATTACAAATTAAAAATGAGGTTCTTAAAAATCTCAACCTGACCATTTATGAAATGATTTAAAAACTTTTAAAGGTGTATTGAGAAAAAACAGGTTTCTTTTTATTTTTTTCTAAAAACACAGAAATAACTGCTTAAAGCAACAAGTAAACCATCATATTTCTCAATGCTATGGTCATGACAGAGGAAGGTATTTCTAATATTTATAATTTCTCTACCCAGTTGACCCAGGGGATGTTACATAACAATGACACCTAAAACCTGAACCATCCAGTTTGATCTTTTATTCATGAGAAAATACTTAAAATTTACCTGAAATAAGCGTTTCCCCTTTTGCTGGGTAGTCTCATTTTATGGTATATTTTCATTCCAACACGATACTTTTTGTCTCTGTGATTTAAGCAAAAAGTTATTTCTTAAATCTCATCCTCAGGGCTTAGTCTTTCATTTACTTAGCGAACCTCATTTCATCGTGCAATCCCATTACCAATTTTATAACTTAGCATATTGTTTTTATTATCAAGTATATCAGTCCTGCATGTTTGAAATAAATAAAATCATTTTATCATTTTTCTCCAGAATCAAGTTTTCTAGAATGTACTGGCATGTTGTTTTTCAGTTAAGCAAGACTCTTCACAGCAATATTGCAATTTCCATGTTTTTCCTTTTTTGCCTCATTTCTCCTCACCTTCCTTCTTTTCTATCTTTATCACTTTTTATGTTTGACACACAGTTAAACATAATTTAATTGGTTAGTTCTGTAATTTCCCTGACCCCCTGAACCAAAACAAAAAAAATTAAGGATGCATATTATGTTAGTCACTAGTGCTGTTCACTGGACAAATGGTTCCAACTTACTGTGGTTGGACCTACAATTAAAAATTATTTATTTATATGGGGCCAGAGTGAGAAGAGCCAGTAGGATACTTGCCTTGCTTGGTATGGCCCAAAAGAACGACCAAAATTTACTTATACATTTATTTGCTGATTTATTTATTTTGGTTCTTGGGCCACACACTACTGTGATCATGGCTTTCTCTTGGCTCTGCACTCAGGGACCATTCCTGGCGGTGCTGAGGAAACCATGTGGGGTCCCAGGAATCAACCTGGGTTGGACACCTACAGGTAATAGCTCTACCCACTGAACATTATCTCTGGCAACTGATTATTTTTTTTTATAGCATAAGGGATAGAACACAGGGACCCACATGTGTGAGGTTTGCATTCTATTGCTAAACCAGTCAGTGCTTAATAAGTTTTTGACTTCAGATGGTTTGAAAACAATATGCATCCAATAGAAGTCATATTTAAAAATTTGTTCCTTTCCTGGACTAGCAAGAAGGTGGAATGCTACTCTCTCCTGCTCTGTAGCTTACTGCAGATTGCAGACAGTGATGTAATCATGAGCATAAGCAACTGTTCAGTGTTCTTGCATCCCAGTTCATATTGTCAGGTTTACACTCTCAGGGAAATATTCAATAAATTACACTAATTATTTAACACTTTGTGATAAAATAAGATCTGTTTTATATGATTTTGTCCACTGGTAGGCTAAGTATAAGTGTTCTGAGAAATTGAAGGTAGGCAAGGTTTAGCTATAATATTAGCTAACATATGTTAGCTATATGTATTAGCTATAATGTGTATGTGATAATAAGAATTTTTCTAATTTATTTCATTAAGGCATCATGATTTATAGAGTTGTTCATAACAGAGTTTCAGGCATACACTGTTCCAACACCAATC
>JAOXYA010000025.1:29267789-29279461 GCA_028565675.1 Sorex palustris | reverse complement strand
TTTGCTTTCGCTTTCTGGGTCAGACAATGACAGCCAAATGACCCCAAGGAGAAAATGTGCTTTGGTTTCATTAAAGGTAATTTACAGTGATTTAAAATATTTTGTTCCAGTTATAGCAGTATTTCTGAAATGACTGATCCCAGTGGTTTATTTCTTAGATTGTAGACCTCCAACTCCTGAATTTGTCTCCCTTAATTTTCTTGCTTTCCCTAAAAAGCATGAGACACAGGAGTAACTAATTTCTCACTCAAGTAGAAAGAGCATAGGCGATAATATACAAGGTTCTAGCACTTCACATACCTCTCATCTCTTCCACTGACATTTCAACCAGGGTCAAAGGCTGGTGAATTGCCCATGAGAATATGTGGTGCTGAAGTTGACCTCTCCAGAGGGTGTAAATTAGAGAAGTTCATACTCTTTCTATGGTCCCTGATATATCTGAGCTGTCCTCTCTCCATCTCTTCCTGCCTTCTTTTTCCAAACTCGGTCACTGGGTGTGTGGAACAATGGAGTTTTGTATGGTGGGAAATGTGTTCCACTTTCCAAATCCTCAAAATATTTATCTTCCTTACATCAAAATCTAGTAAAATAAGTATTTGAGGAGAGAAAGGAAGTTTGTGTGTTATAAAGGCAAAATATCTAAAACTTTAACTACATTCTTTAGGATTATATATAAATAGATCTTTTCCCCTCTGCCTGGAATTTGCATCTTTCTTCCCATTTCCAAAGTAACTTTCTCAGGGAATGTTCCCTCATCCAAATCATATCTTCCAACTTCAGCGTCCCTGAAACTACATAACCTTTACTGGGTAGCACTAACTACAGTTGCAATTTTACTTTTGTTTGTGTGTGCATTTGTTTAATAGTTCTTCACATGTTACCCCTCTGCCCCCCATCCCTCCAAGTAATCTATAAACTTCTTGAGGTCAGGAATCTAGAGTGTGTGGTTCAGATTATCATGGTAGTCCTGGCTGCTAACTCAGCACCTGACATCCTATATTACTTAATAAACTTTTATTGAAAGTTTTTGTTGTTGTTGTTGTTTTTGCTTTTTTTGGATAACACCCCGTGATACTCAGGGGTTGCTCCTGACTCTGCACTCAGGAATTACACCCGGCGGTGCTTAGAGGACCATAGGGGATGCTGGGAATTGAACCCGGGTCGGCCGCGTGCAAGGCAAATGCCCTACCCGCTGTGCTATCACTCCAGCTGCTTGAAAGTTTTAAGATGATTGTTTAGGTGTATTTTATTTAGAGAAAATAAGCTAGAAAACTTGTACTGAATATTAGTAGTAATGCTATTAATATGAAAAATATTCAGACTCTTTGGTGAGTCTGGCTATGCACAATTGGAACAGACCTTGAGCCTGGTAGATCTCTCTGTGGAACTGCTTACTCCACATGTGACTAAATGAATATAATGTCTGAATTGGCTGATTTGGGTAATTTGATTGGCTATTTTGGTGAGTTGATCAAAGTTCATTTTGGCTTCAGGTAACCATGATAAACCTTGATCAGTACTACAAATCATGCAATTTACTGTCCAGGATTCTGATTCCTAGTTTTTCAGTAAGTATTAAAAGTCTTTGACACACGAAGTATGCTTTGAGTCTCCCGGGATATTTCAACAGAATGATTAGACTATTTGGAATTAAACTCTCACCTTTTACCTCTATTTTGTTTTATAAAGTAAGGCAGGTAGAAATGTTGGGGTGTTTTTTGATCTGTGTGGAAGACAGGTAACATGACACTTTGAACTTTCTGCTCTCCCCAGCAGTTCATTCTTTCTGCTGTTCCTCCCTTTCACTGAACCTTTCTGCCAAACGCATCAGACCTCCCTTTTGTAATGCCTGATTCCTGCTCTGTCCTTGAAAGCACTCTTTGATCTTTCTTTTTTGTCAGCATTTCATTTTGGTAGAGTCGCTCAATGAATTACTGCATAAATGCTTTTATAAGAGTCTGAAATTATATCCCTGGAGATCTTTGTAGTTTTCTGATTTCAATGAATATTCAAGCACTTGTCCAAGAAGTCTCTTTCTCACTACTGACTAGTTTACTTTTTCGCCATACATAGCTCAATTCCAATTATGCACAACACACAGTGTAATTATTAGTAAAAAGGACATTATTTAACTATTAGCTATTGGGTTCACTTACTCATTGACAATCATAATTCATATGTTCATATTCCAATAGCAGGGATGAACTATTTTAAAGGTGGTTATAGCACAATATTCACCCAATATATACTAATAGTGCATTCCTTATGTATCAGATACTTGTTAATTAATCAGGTTATACAGTTTATCAAAAATAATAGATGCCCATACTAATCTTATAGAATGAAATGTAGAGTTTAATCAAATAACTGTACTAATAAAATGGAAATTTTACTGATGATAAGAGTCAGAAAATAGCAGTTAACTACCTAAAGATCATTAAGAGACAGTGTGATAAGATTGACTCGGTGAAAACTCTGATGGTTATTTAAGGAAAATTGGAGGATGGAAAAAATGAGAAAGTTTTTTTGGGGGGTTCATGGACTGTTGCTATTACTTTAGTAATGGATATTCTAAACTTATTAGAGGTATTAAGTTAACTCCCTGAAGTTCTATAGTATTGTTAGCTAATGATTAACAAAAAAGAAGAGTTTGAGATAGCCGTAAGAGAAGACTTCTCACTGGAAAAAGTGGTAAAGAAAGATATAGAAGGAATGGCTTCTAATTAAGCAGATGTGGTAATATATAGTGAGAAGAGAGAGGAACATGTGCAAAGGTCTAGTTAGGAGGAAGTTTGTGAAGCCTGGAGAACTGAACGTAAGAGAAGAAAAAGTGTGTGATTAGATTGAGTGTCATCAAGGAAGCCAGGATCTGTAACATCACAGTCCCACAGAGTAGAAAAGAAGCGTCAGCTTGCACCTATACTTTTTAGGAGGGGAGGAGGTCATCCAAGCACTGCTCACGGGCTGCTTCTGGTATATTGCTCAGGGGTTCTCCTGGTACTGCTGGGGATTGAACCTGGGCCTTTTGCATGTTAAGCATGTGCAATAGCCCTTTGAAATATATTACTGGCTCATCTTGTATCTTCTTTTACTTAGAGACATTTGCCAATTAGAGAAATAGAGAAAAGAAGCAGAAAGGGATACCCTGAAACTTTTTGCAATTTACTGGATTGAAGAGATGAAAGCCGGGAGTTCAGAATTATCAAGGCTGCCAAAACTTGAACAGCTAGAAGGAAAAGCAACTACAGAGAAGTGATCCAGGAAAATCTCTCTACATTTGCTGAATTGTGAACTGTGGCTATGTAAAGAAATGCTACATAATACTAGAACTGAAAGCAGCATCTAGAAAACGTCAGAGCTGAGCAGAGATATAAACAGTCTGCTGGACCTAGAGAAGCAAAGGGTGGGGTTTAGAGTCAGCCCAAACAAGAGAGCAGATTTACATCTTAAGAGTAAATATACCATGAGAAGTTTACTAAAGCAGAAACATATCAGCACACCTCTGCTTTTACTGGATCAAAATCTGTCATACACTGTGTATCAAGGAAAACAAAAATTTTTCTGAAAAAAAAAGAAAGATAACATATAGCATCTCTGTGTTTTAAAAAAAACCAGCTATCTAGTCTTTAATAAAAAAAATTTACGGGTTGTGCCAAGAAACTACAACAACTGTCCCAAAACAAACAAACAAAAACAATAGAAAAAGACTTATAGATGATTCAGATACTAGAATTTTCAGATATGACTTTAAAAATAGCAGTGATTAATAAGAATGAGACTCACAACAGAACAAAACTATATATTTTTAACGAAAATTGATAGGAATGCTAATTGAGTTGCTTGTAGAAGTTGATCCCAAGAGGGTAATAGCTGTTGGGGAGGATTATTGGGAGAAACATTTTTGCAGCATGTTGAAGGGCAGAGTAAAAGGAAAGATCACAATGCAGGGGTAATTCCTAGGATAGGAGAGAAGGTTGAGTCTAGAATAGTAAGGAAGTTTCAGCCAGATTACTGGAAAGTCCTCAAATTAAATTTACTCTTTGGCAGAGTTTTTAGAGGAATAGATTTTGTTAAAACAAGATAACTTTAGTACATTAGTACTTCTAAGTGCTCAGTCATCGGCTGATGGCAGGAAGTGTTGCCTCTGTGTTGCCTTCTGTGGTCTACTAGGGGCAGCATTTGTGGTTGTCACTCAATCATGGCTTTCACAGTAGAGGAGCGGAATGGTATTTATTTATCGCCAGTGCAATCCAGCTTTGTGCCAAAAGTTCTATTCCGTGCAGGTTCAGGAAGCACCTCCCCCAGAGCCCTTTAGGCCTCCTCTCCTAATGGGAGTAAGTGGAATAACTACAGACCTAGCTATTGCAATTGGTCTTGTGGGATAAACTGGTACTTATCTACCTTCCATACTCTAAATTCTAAATTTTCCTTACCCTCAGCTTCTATCTCAGTGAGTCCTGATGGCTATGTAATCTCTGTATCTGTCACAGAGACTATTTCATTTGTTTGTCTGCCATGCCAGTTATAGGGTAGTGGGCAATGAAAGCTAAGATCATTTTGTCTACTTGGTTGTTCAGTGCCTTGATATCCATTTGTTTCTTAATCTTTAATCATTTTCCTTCTAGGTTCCTCATCATGCATCTAAATTGCTAGTCATTATGCAGAAATATGTATATATGTATATGTATAATATTATTATATTATATATTATAATAATATAATATGCATAATATGTGCATGTATATGTATATGTATACAATATATATATTCCCACCTGGTGTCCCACTTCCATATATAGTAAGTGACCAGGTCTATAAATTGCATCCCTCAGTCTAAAGATTTTTTCCTCTCCACTGTCTCTCAAAGTTACTTCTGCATGTAGCTATAATGTAGCTATCATACATTTTCAGCTAGGATCCATACACAGAAGAGACCCACCCACAAACTAAGATTGAACCTTTTCCCTTTTTATCTGGTCATTCTAGAATCTTCCACATTGTTATATGTGTGATTGGTGCTGAGTCAACTGTGATCAGTTACATAAGGGATTTAGCTACTCACTCTTATATCTGACTTTAGTCTCCATTCTAGTCCTAAGCTTGAAGCTGGATGTTCCATTTTTATTTCTTGATAGATTGATGCTGGGCCCAATTAAATTTATGCCCTGGTTTTGACAGAAGAAACAGCTAACCATGGACTAAATATTTAGATACATAGATAATTGCTATCTTGTTGTAAAGTTTTCTGTTTCTACCAAGCCAGAAATATATTACCTCCTGAACCCAAAAAGATACACTGACCTTGCTGTATTTCATTCTTTGTGCCAGGGAATGCAGCAATTTGTCTTTCATTTTATTGGAGATATACTGGCTTACCTGAGAACTCCTAACAACTGATACTCCTATAAATTTCACTCGAGTGGCAGTTCCCTGAATCTATGTAATTAACTCTCTTATGCAAAGGAGTGTAAGTAACTTTACCAAGCCTCCAAGCATACTCACTGCTTCTTTCACTTTTTGTTCAATCAGCATGACATTGATATAATGGATCCATTTGGTATTCTATGGGATGTCAAGGCAGTTTGCATCTCTCCAGACAATATGATTATAGAGGGCAGGGGAATTAGCATAGCCTCGAGGCAAATTTATAAACAAATATTGTCCATTCCAAGTTAATGTGAACTGTTTATGCTCTTCTTCTCTAATTGGAATGCAAAAAGAACACATTTGTGAAATCAGTGGCAGCATTCCATATATCTGAGGCCTTGATAATCTGCTGTAGCAACAACACTATGGCACAGCAGATGAAGCCAAGAAAAGTGCTTGGTTGAGCTAACAGTAGTGTTCTCTAGGAAGCCTTCAGTTTCTGCCTTGGATAAAGGGATGAATTAAACGTTCATATGATGCATTCCTTAGGTCTTTATGATGACACAAATCTTCTGCCAATCCTCCTAAGGAAAGATGTTGTTTTTGGCTTAGTATCTTGGCTGGCATGACTGCCAGTCTCAGATGTTTCTACATGGCCTTCCTCCTTATGCTAGCTATTGCCCCACAAGTTAAGGACCCAAGGTGGGGCTATTTCTACTGGTAGGTATCTTAATTCAAAGTACACACTTGGAGACAGGGAAATCACAATTGAGTGGATCTGCAGAATCATCACTCACTGGGACCTGAAGTTTGGATAGATCTTTCTTTATTATCTGGTCCTGTTGCCCACAAGCTATCAAGGAGTCATGATGACACATCAAATCTTGGGAATTAACATCAATTATGATAATAAATCACAAAATGTCTGGAGCATAACAATCATGACAATTTCATGGAATAAACCTCTCTCTCTTTCTCTCTCTTTTCCTGGGTCACACCTAACTGTATCCAGGACTTACTCCTGATTCTGAACTCAGGGATCATTCCTGGTTGGGTTCATAGTACCAAGAACTAAACCTGGGTCCTCCACATGCAAGGCTGGTGCTTTATACACTGTACTCTCTGACCCAGAGATACTTTTAAATCCATGGACACAGAAGAGTGTAAAGCAAATGAATGGGGAGTGAATATGCAAGATGGCTACACCCCACTCTATGCTTTACTTCAACAATAATAATTTGCATCCACTCACAGATTAAAGTGCCTTTGTGGGAATCTTGGTATTCAAGTCAGAGATTGTGCTTTAAAAGACTGAAGTGAACCTCAAAAAATAATATGTGAAGTAGAAGAAGCAGGTATAAAATACTACACTTTGTCCTGTTCAATTTATATGAGATATTTAGAAAAAGTAAATCTGCAAAGAGAACTCAGTTTAGTGATTGCCTAAGGCTGGGAGTGGGCATAGAAATTGACCTCAAACTGACATTGGTGAAATTTTCTAAATATACAAAAATATTTTAAAACTGGATTGTGGTAACACACGACTTGTTACTGAACATTGAACTCTGCAGTTAGAACATGAGTTTTAGGACATGTAAGCTTGAAAAAGCTGCCTAAATAACTATCAAAAATTTTAGGGTCAGGAGTTACCATGAAATAAATTGGCAAATATCAATAATTTTTTTGGGTTTAGTATTGGGTAGTAAAGATTCAGTGTACAATTCTTTACACTTTGAAATACTTTAAAATTTTCATAATAAAAATATAATGAAGTATTCCATACCATCTGACCCAGCAGTCTCACTTTTGAGTATTTTCTCCCAGAACAGAAAAAACATTCATTCAAAAGGATGTACGCATGCTACTATTCATCAAAGCACTCAGTACAATAGCTAAGATTTGGAATCAGCCAAGATGCCCAATAACAGATCAGTGAATCATGAAGATATATGCACAATAGAATACTACACAGCTGTAAGGAGTGATAAAATCATGCAATTTGCTGAACTAAACTGAAAGATACCAATGTTAAATGAAGTAAGCCAGAAGAACAACAACAAATAGGATAATATAATTTACAAGTAGTATTTAGAGTAACTGGATAAAGAAATGCAATGGTTTAAAAGGGGGGATGCCTAGATCATCCATGGCCCTAGAGTACAGGGAGGAAAAGGAAAGAAATAGAATGAAGGTGACAGTGGTGGTGGGATTGGTGTGGGGATATGAATGCCTGTAACAAACCATTGTAAACAAATTTGTAAACCACAGTGTTTAAATAAAGTGAGGGGAAAATAAAATCAAAACATTGCTTTCAGGGGGGCGGGGGGAAGAAATAGAGTAAAGGGGAAGAAGGGAAGAAATAGATGAGAAGCAAAGGAGGCAGGGGTCAAGAGGATTCAAGTATATCGGTGGTTTTAAGAAACTATAGAGCTAAGTATCCAAACCACAGAGTCAACAACACTGAACTCATGAGACCCAAACTTTAATATCCAAATTTAAAAGGTGCCCGTCAAGATTACAGACTAATGCTGGGGAGTGTGTGGGGGTGGGGTGGGGGTGAGGGTAGGAGATGGAACCTTGAAGAACTAGTGAAGGGGTGAAGGGGTGTTGACACTGGCGGTGGGATTAGTTATGGAACATTGTATATCCAAAAATAACTATGAATAATCTTGTAATTCATGAAGTTTTAGTAAAATAAAAATTAGGAAAAATATTTCAAACAACTTTACTTGGCAACCAAATGAATTTTATTTTTTATTCTTTTTTTAAAGATACAGTGATTTTCTTTTTTATTTTAATTTTGTTTTTATTTATTTATTTTTTTGCTTTTTGGGTAATGCCCGGTGATGTTCAGGGGTTACTTCTGGCTCTGCACTCAGGAATTACCCCTGTTGGTCCTCAGGGGACCATATGGGATGCTGGGTATTGAACCTGGGTCTGCCGTGTGCAAGGCAAACTCCCTAACCGCTGTGCTATCGCTCCAGCCCCTCAGATGAATTTTAAAAATAAACTAAGTTTAAAATTAGCACAAGTAAAGAAGCAATCAAATATTATAGTAGAAATAAATGTAGTAGAGAACTGAGACTATAGAAGAAACTGGAAAAACTCAGGATTTTGTTTCTCCCCTCCCCCAAACCAAAGTTTTTTAAAATTAGATTGGCTAGATTACTCATGAAATAAAAAAAGGTGATAGAAAAATTTGTTTTAACTTTTTAAAAATTTTATTGAATCACTGTGAGATAGTTCTAAGATTTCATGTTTGGGACAATCACACAATGATCAAACACCCATCCCTCCACCAGTCCACATTCCCCGCCACCAATATCCTTGTTATACTCCTCCTTTCCCACCCTCCCCCTGCCTCCATGGCAGACAATTTTCCCCATACTATCTCTCTACTTTTGGGCATTGTTTTGCTATATAACTACTGAGAAGCCATCATGTTTGGTCTTTTATCTACTTTCTGCACACATCTCCCATCTCAACCAATTCCTCCAGCCATCATTTTCTTAATGATCCCTTCTCTATTCCAGCTGCCTTTTCCCCTTTGCTCATGAGGCAGGTTTCCAGCTATGGAACAATCTATCTGTTTCATGTATGTACTATCCTTAGGTGCCAGCCTCTCTTTCTGAAATTCTTTTCTGTGAGGGAAGAGAAGACACCTAAAAGGTCAGGGTAAGGTCTAGGAATGACTTTTCTTTGCTGCAAGGAACAAAGTTTACAGTCCGAGATTGCTCCAGCTGTTCCCAGGTGGCAGAGGTGGATAGAGAGAAAAACAGTAGATTAGTAGATTCCCTTCTCAAGGCTGCCACCTCTCTCTTCCCTCCTCCCCACTTCACATAAGTCGCCAGGAACCCCATTGATGTGGGTTTTATGTCACTGTCACTGTTATTGTCCTCTCGTTGTTCATCGATTTTCTCGAGTGGGCCCAGTAACGTCTCCATTGTGAGACTTGGTTGTTACTGTGTTTGGCATATCGAATACGCCACAGGTAGCTTGTCAGGCTTTGCTGTGCTGGCTAGATACTCTCGGTAGCTTGCCAGGCTCTCCGAGAGGGGCAGAGGAATCGAACTCGGGTCGGCCATGTTGGCTGCGTGCACGGCAAAGGCCCTACCCGTTGTGACATCACTCCAGCCCAAGCCATTGGTATAGGGGCAAATTATTGAACTTCACTCATTTAACCATATTTAATATATGCATATATATGATTAGATATTTTAATCAGTGTGACTTGCCCTTGCTATGTTTCATATCCATTACTTTGAAACTAATTCAAAGCGAATGAAGTAAGAGAGATCAAGTGTTCCACTTATGTATTGTTGCTTCATTTCTTTACATAGCTGTCTGTAATGGAGTTAAGTATTGCAAGTTTTAAAAGGAGAGCCATGAAGTCTCTCCAAAGAGAATAATTTACAGGAAATTGTGGTGTTCAGGCAAATTAATTCTATCCAACTTACACAGTGTGGTACATATTTTACTTTTATGTTATTAGAAGAAAATTTTATGGGTCATGTAGAGAGAGGACCATCAACATGATGTGTGAAATCTACTAATAATGGGCAAAGAATACTTTGCCCTACACTGTTCGTAATTTGTGTCAGGACAAGATGTATACTTACTTTTTACCTATTAAGTTCATCCTTCTGGTCCCTGAATTGTTCCTTGTTCCTTGTGGAAATCAAGACTCATTTGTTATAAATTTAATTTAAAAATGCACATTTAATTTTGCTTTAATGCCCTTCTACTTATCAATATCAAAATAACAAGTCAAAGAGAGGGATATTATGTGGAGAGACCAAGAATAAAGTATTCTTTTTGACACAGTAGTGTTGAGCATTTTGGATTAGAAACATTGGATTCAAATCTCCCATTTCTCAAACCTCATTTGGAAAAGAGAAACTGTGTTAGCATTCATGTTTTAATTATTTTTATCAGTTGTCTTCCCATTATGAGTTCACTTTTTATGGGAAATATGTCTACAGTTCCTAGAACATTGTTGGCACACACTATAGGTTCTTACTAAATATTTGTTAAATATGCAGCATACATAGCTACATCGTTCTTTTTTAAATTGAATCAATATGAGATCATGGTTATTTTTCGAATAAGAATTTAGTAGTAGAAAATACCGCTCTGTTTAATAACTGGCATTAAAATGAAACCATTTGAACATATTTTTCAATTCTTTTGTGTACATATGTTTCTTTTTTCTTGGGTAAACAGATATCAACACTAAGTAGGATTTGTGGGTCTTGGTGTAGATAAATATTTAACTTTTCATAAGAAATGGCTAAAGTATTCTCCAAAGTAGTCATTTCATTTTATATCTTCACTGAGCACTGTCTAAAAATTTGGGTTCCTCTGCATTCTTGCCAACTGTTGGTGTTGCTTTCGTATGAATTTAGCCACATGAGTGGGGGTGTCGTGGGATCTAAATGTGTTTTTAATTTGCATTTTCTCTGATGACTAATGATTTTCAGCAGGTTTTCATAAGCTTATTGACCATTTGGCATATCCTCTTTCTGAGTCGTTTATTTAGTTTAAAATGCATTTTTCATCATAGTACCTTTATTATTGAGTTGTGGCAATTATGTGCACAGTCTGAGTGTATGCTGCACAAGATAGATTCACATATTTATGTGCATAAATATGTGTATAGTTTCTCCTGGCATATAGTTGTCTACTCATTTTCTTAACTGTTTTTCTTGTAAGTGGTTTGAATTCACAATTTTAGACATACAGAGGAGTTGTGAAGATAGTGGTGAGCTCCCTAGTACTTCCACCTCTCTTCCTCTGATGTCAATGTCTTATATAATAACATCTTTTTTAAATGGAGTTAATATTGGTACACTTCTGTTTAAAAAGTCTGCAGTTTGTTATAGTCTCCAGTGATATTTGTCCATTAATTTCCAGTACAGAATTCAGTAAACATATTTAATGGAAAAAGGATAGGACCTTATATAATATGTTTGGAAATTTATTTCTTCCTTTATTGGATAGCAAGCAGGATTTGGGGGGTAGGGCGTGATGAGATAAAGGAATAAAATATTAAACTTGAGAGTCTTAAATTATTGAAAGCTCAAAAGACACATAGTCAGGGTTCACTATCATTTTGAAATAAAATGAAAATGAAAGGAAAAGCAAAACAAGGGTGAAAATGGCAGCAACGGCAGCCGCGCGGGCGCCCTTTCCCGCCGCCGATCCTCCACCGCAGCCGCGCGCGTCCTTTCCCGCCGCCGCCGACCCCCAGCCCAGAGCCACCTCCGTGGGACCCCCGCCCGACCATCGGCGCACCGCCCCCCCTCT
>JAOXYA010000025.1:29130964-29141127 GCA_028565675.1 Sorex palustris | reverse complement strand
GGCCGGGCGCGGGCGGGAGGCGGGAGCTGCGGCCCGGGCCGGGGGAGGCGGCACGCTCCGGCCCCGCACGCCGGGGTTTATTACATCCCAGCCGTCGGCAAAGGTTAGGAACGCGCATGTAGAGACGGCATAATCCGAGTTTAAATATTAACAGTAAAAGCAGAACCGGTGGAATATTTACCTAGAAACGGAGCAGATCTCCTTTTGCCAGGGGAGCAGAGCGCGCAGGCAGGCGGCCCGGCTCCCCGGCCTGCGGCGCTGGCGGGGCGCTTGCCCCTTGGCATCACCCGAGTCAGGCGAGACCCACCTCCAGAGCTTCCTCCCGTCGCGGTGGAGGCAGGGAGGGCCCCGGGACCCCCTCGCTTTCCCAAGTCGATCGGAGTCTGTGGGGCTCGGTCCAGATCTTCTGCTTTGTCATATTCTCCCTTTTTTAAAAAGGGCCTCGCGGACCGACACAAAAGGTGGCGGAAAGTGCGTTGGATCAATAGCAAAGATTGTTATTTAGATAACGAATTAATCTCCCCGTTAGAATACTTTTTATAGTGAACTTTGCACCCCTTCCATAAGAAAAAGGAATTTAAAGGGAAAAAAAGTCTCAAACGGGATTAAGGTTTTAATTACAATTCCCTATCGAAATAGTATGTTTGATGAGCTGATCTTATCAATTAATAGTAACATTAAAGCTCAAGAAACAGATTCACGGAAAATATGCTTAAGGGCGTCTTTTCAAAGGAATCGCACCCGGGAAAGTCGCGGGGCAGCGGGGCAGCGGGCCAGGCGCGCGGCGACCCGGGAGGTTGGTTTCGGATCTGTGTCTGCTCGGACGCCGCCAGTGCGGGGCGCGCATCGGGGACTTCCGAAGGGGCGGTGGCGGCGGGAGGGTGGGAGGGAAATAATAAATAACAGAAGCCTCTTCCAAGCCGAGGCCCACATCAAAGTTGGGGCCCCACAAGGCCGTGCAGTTCACTGCGTTTGGGTCAGCGTTATATTCCAGGGGCAAATAAAGTAATTTGAACATGCACCAACAGTTTTCCATAAAATACGAGTTAAAAGAAGTAATAGAACTAATCACTGTCTCCTCAAATCAAGTAGAAAACATTTCAATGCACTAATTAGAGTAATTAGAATAATAAGCCTCTGCCTATATGTGGTAAGACAATGTGTACAAACAACTTTATTTAATGTATACTGGTAATCAGCGATGCGTGCCTGCTTGAATGCTTAGCGCAATAAAACTACCCTCCGTCCGCCCAAACAATCAAATACAAATTAGTTTAATGATTGTGCTTGCTGAATGTCTTAGAAATCCACAGGCAGAGGCGAGTAAATAGAAGCATCCTTGTTTGCGTGCGTCCCCGCCCCGGCTGGCCACGAGGCCCGGTGAGTGTCCGCGGGCGGGCGCGGCGGGAGCAGGCAGGAGGCCCCGGCTGGCCGGGCGGAGGCCGGCCCCGCGCCAGCACCGACCCGCGCCCGCCAGCGCCTCTGCTCGGCCCCTGGCCGCCTTCCCACCCTCATCATCCAGCTTCTCGCCTCCGGGCCCCGCCGCGCACCCCGGCGGCCCCTAGAGCCTCTGTCCCCTGCTAGGCCTCCCCTACTCGGGAGGCAGAAGGCCGCGTTGGCAGCCCCAGCGCCCCTAGACGAAGGTTTTAAGGATTTAATGAGATCTTCCCACTACTTTCCCGTCGGGGGGCTTTTGGGAAACCACGGGGGCGGGTCCGTTTGCGTTAGGAGCGCCCAGAGTGCGGAGGAGAACCTCAGGACCTCTGGTCTTGGGGCTCGGGCACACCCTGTTCGCTGCGCCCCTCCCCCCAACTCTGACTTGGGAGATTGGGGTGCCCACGTTCCTTTTGCTGAGGGATCTAACTTCCCTCCTGTGCAGACGTAGCGAAATTAGGCCAAGCAGGGTGAGGTTTGCGGGGGAAGGTTCGAGGTTGGTGTTGCCGGGCGCTTCAGCGCCGGGAGAGCACCTTCCTCTCCCCAGGAGGCGGGGAGTGGGGCGCTCTCCCGGGTTCGCGTGAGTCCGAAGTTTGAGGTGGGCGTGGGGGGCTGAAGGGGAGGCGCTTCAAAACTTTGCTTACCACCTCTGCTTCCTCTCACTCCATTCCTGGGTCCTGAGCTATCCCCCCGCAGAAACAAAACAAAACAAAACAAAACAAAACAAAACAAAACAAAACCCTCCAGGAAAAGGCCAGTTTGCTCTAATTCACTGTCCTCTTTATTCTTCCGCACTTTTCCTGCGGTTGCCTCTTCTGCCCTCTTCTTTGCGGGGACACCTTTGCCCACTACTGCTTCTTCCTGCAGAATGCCACGTCCTAGGCCTAACTTGACAGAGTCAAGGGGGAATGTTGCAGAGGCGGAAAGCTGAGAGGTTCACTTGCCTCTAGACCCTCAAAACTCAGCCCCCCCCCCCGCGCGCCCCATCCACGAGCGCCCCATAGGCCAGGCCACCTCGCAGCGTCCAAATCCAAGTTCCCCAAGGACGGCGCCCCACCCCCTTGCCCAAGGCTCCTACTCTACTGGGGTGGGCGATCCCACCGATCCCGACGACCCTCCTACCCTACCGGCTCTCCTGGAAAGGGCAGAGGGCTGCAACGGGCTGAAACTGCAGGCTTGGCCGTCCAGGCCCTGGGAGCCGCCGAGAATCCGCATTCCTGGACAGCTCTTGGGCGGTGCAGTGCCCCAGAGCGAAGGCCCAGGCAGGAATACAGGGACTCCCGGCTCCTCTCGCTTCTCTTCCCTTCCCGAACGGTCCAGCGGGGCAGTCTGGGCCTTCCTCTCAGAGGCCTGACTTCCCACGAGGCGCGGGCGCACCCTCGAACTAGGCGCCTTATTTGTGTCCAAGCGAAGAGCAAGTGACAGCTCAGAGAATGTTCTCCTGCCTTTTCCAAGCGCTTCACCAACTTTAGAGAGACTTTTGTTAGGGGAGTAAACAGACAAA
Organism: Sorex palustris; assembly: GCA_028565675.1. Taxonomy (NCBI): domain Eukaryota; kingdom Metazoa; phylum Chordata; class Mammalia; order Eulipotyphla; family Soricidae; genus Sorex; species Sorex palustris. Next base: position 29,138,189 of record JAOXYA010000025.1, on the reverse strand, counting down.
AAGTTATTCATGGCAAATCTTTCTAGACAGAATCCCAAGTACTGGGACCTAACAATACCTCCGACGGAATTTGATTTCTGAACAGGAGGAAGAAAAGAATCCCAACTCTTTTCACGGGGGTTTGCCTGAACCCCCAAAGCCCAGTGATTTACAATGGTCAATTTGTGCCACAAACCCGCAAGAAAGTCCTCACCCCCTACCCCCACGTCCTGCCAAACTCCGACTATATTTCGTGTGTACATATATGTCCTTTTTATTCCCTTTAAACAAGCCCAGAGGAAACATTGGTAGGAGGGAAAATATGTGGCCCAAATCAAAAAGGACGCAGATTCAAATTTACTCCACAGCGAGGTTTTTCTTTCGCCGTCGTTCTGCACACCGAGAATTAATTGTAGACAATTTATAGCAATCAAAATCCCCTCCATATTGCTCAGATGGGATCCTAAGGCCCCCCTGTCTTTCTAAAAATCAGTGACAAGTGAGTCATTGTAGGGCATTTATTTCTTCTCCCGCCCCCCCCCCCATGACAACTCCCCATTCCGAGCAGAGCTGTGTGCCGCCAGCTACAAACCACTCCAGAGCCCGATCCTCGAAGACCAACCGCATATGGAAGACCCACCCCCACCCCCAAATCCCAGACAAAGAGCTATAAAAACTCAGAAAGACGTGGAAGGAATAAACTTTAAGATATAGATGCATTTTTACTGGTGTATTAAATAACATTTCAGACATTTAAAAAAAAGAGAGAGAGAAATACATCTTAATGTTATTAACAACCAGAATTCTAAGAACAATAAGAGGCCAGGGTTGTCTTGTTAGGATATGATATTGTTTCTAAAACCTCTAACAGCTAAGCCAAGCAGAGTTGTTATTAAGGGAAGGGAAAAGTGCTACATGATAAAGTTTATTGGCTTTTCTTTTTCTTAAAAAAAAAAAAAAGGAGAAAACACATCTCCTAGCTTCCCTCCAAACACCAGAACAATCTGCGTATATTTTGATCATATATCTCTTTAACCGAGCAAAGAGTTTGAAGAAAACTAGTGTCATTTTCTGGTGCTCCTGTAGCTAGTCTAGATAATGGGCATTGAAATAACTCTGGCTCAAGTTCTACAAACATGGACAAGTTTATTTCGGGATTTGTGAGCCGAGTGTGGTAACCTTCTGCCACTTTTGCATTACTTTCTAGCCTGAAACAAGTGGTGAGAATAGTTATCAAGTTATCATACTCCCACCACCACCTGCCCCCTCACTAAGAGATTATGTGTCATTGAAAAAGTTAAACTTTCCTAAACAGGGAAAATGTATAAAATTTATCTGTATACTCCATACCATCACTCACAGTACTTCGAGATGCATCTTTTTCTTTCGTTTTAAATAAGCTTTTGCCTCACTGAAATATACAAGTGGAGCTCAAGAAACACTTTTACCTTTGACCCTCACTTCACCATCCTTTCGCTTTCTGTACATGCTCCATTCTTTAACTTGTCTAGAAATTCAATAGAATCTAGAACAGAGTTCTATAAACTGATTGAAAAATCAACAAAGACAAATCACAGGGACCAGTGATAAAAAGATAATATCTCTCACCCAGTCACCCAGCACTACCTAAGCTGCTTCCATAGTAAGGCAAATGAAAGGCGAATGAATGCAGCATATAGACACACATGCACAGGTACCAATACGCTCACATGCCAACCCCCCATTGTTGCTGCTGTATCTCTTTATTAGTTGCTTTTAGAGGGGGAAAAAGTAGAAAGTCATTTCACTAGAAAATTTTGCCAACCACTACATGTCTTACAAACTGGTAGGAGGAGGGGAAGGAAGAGAGGGCTTTTGTTGCTGCCGTTTGAAAAATAAGGAGGTAACTTCGTGGGAAGCGAGAATGTTTAGAAGTGCCAACCATAATATTATTTGTGGCCATTCCCTCCATCTGACCTTCACATAACTCTCCCACATGATCACCCTCCACCCTTCATCCTGCACCATAAATTTTAAAAGTGACACATTGTGAGGAAGCACATGGACTCTTTCAGAGAGCCCTTTTCAGCACTACTGTCTTGGGAGGGAGGTGGGGAGGTTTGTCATTTTGACTAGTCCACATCTTAGGAGTGACTGCCGCACACATTTTCCCCAGGAGCAGTGATGGTGTTTTTCCACCTTGCACAGTCCCCAAACTGGCATTAAAACTGTCTGAGTAGCTTTAGAATAGGAATGGCAAGCGTGGGTCAGAACCTTGGCATGACCATTTAGCATGTGATCATTTCCAGTCAGTAGCTCCTGTGGCTAACAACAACAACAACAAACAACAACAACAACAACAACAACAACAACAACGTCTTCTCAAGGTCCACTAAAATGCCCTGCAGAGGGCAGATGCTGCTTGTTTTCCGCCTACACTGGAGGAGGATATTGACCCAGAACTTAAATCTATATCCAGCTTAAACATTTTACCCATCAGCATGTCTGCGGTCACAAAGCACTTCTTCTTTCTGTCACTTCTTGTTCAGCCTATTGATAAGATCATTTGGCTGAATCTGTTTGGGACCTGTGTAATATTGACCAGGAGTTAGAAAAGATGATCAGATGCAATAAGCCCAGAAACTACCTTTCCAAATAGACATTTATACTTAAACCAATGTTCCAAAGAAAACTTTTAAATACGCCAGCAAACTTGTAAAGTAAGCCAAAAGTGCTTTCATTTCTCATTTAAAACTGAATTTTGGGTAGTGTAGTAAAACTATCTGAAATAATCTATATTAGCATTAGAGTCTTGCACCATAATACTAAAATAAGTCCCCGTTCGTACCTTCTTTTATTTTTTTTTCCAGAACCCATTTTCAGAGACTTAGAGAAGACTGCATAAACCATTGCAAATGCATCTTTTTCTCTGAATCCAACAGGAAGAATACATAGGACCTACCCCTATTCATTAAGTAAATGCACACTGCATATTATCAGTTATTCTCTGTTGAATTGTTAATTAATAAGTATAATACCCTTGACTAAATCTTGCTTTCCTGTAGGTACCAAATACTGTGTGAACATGTAGTAAAGATTAAAGTCTACCTAGTTTCATTGATGATTTTTTCTCCCACAGCGCAATTAGGAAGGTAAAGCTAACTTGGAAGGAAGATACAGGAATATCTGTACATTTTAAAGAGGAACAAACATCTCTTTGTTGGACCATGAAATGGCAAACAAATTGAAGCTAAAACCCAATGACCATTTCGATTTAATGCTACAGACATAGTGCTGAAAGATTTGGCACAGATAGATTTTGCACAGAAAAGTGAATCAAAACAGTCAGTAGTCTCCCCTTTTAAAAAAGCCTCTGAAAGTTATAAACATGAAACCTGGCAGTATATCCATAAAATTTATTCCAAAACTTTATGAAGTATAAAGGAAGGGAAGTGTTTTACACACAACTCAACTCAGTCAGTATAAGGTCTAGGGTATTCCCCCCCCTTAAAACTTGGCACTATCTTTTAAAATAAAATAAAGATATTTCAATAATTAGAACAAACTATGAAGGTATTGTGCATTTCTGTTTTATGTAGATAATAAAATATTACTTTAACATAAATATATAAGGATCTCTGCGTTTTTATTTTCCCCACAAGCACAACCAAATGTACCAAAACAAAGTTATTTTTAAAGACTGAACAAAAAAATTACATCCCATATAGATTTTGCTCACCTACTCATTTAAAGCTACAGAAAAACAGTTTCCAGAACCTTTTTGCTTTTAAAAGAAATAAATATACATTGAGGCAGGCCACTTAAAAATGATATGAAAATATTTCCCTGGGTAGCATTAAAAAAAAGAAAAATAGACAAAGAAACATTTAAACTATTTCTGCATTTCAAAAGACAGATATTAAACATATATACATAGTGGTAAGGTTCAGTGGTAACTTTTGTCTTAGTAAACCTATGAGAATTAGAGGGGCTAAAAGACAGCCCCTGAACTCCAGTTTCTCACCTTACCCACTTGGTAATAAGAAGCTGAAAATTCATTTCCTCCCTTTCCCATTGGCTATTTGCCCTGTTCTGGATTGCTTCACTAAAGCCAGTCCTCATGCCTCAGGGACAAGCAGCTTGATGCACTCAAAGCAGCTCCGTGCCCCATCGCCTTATGACATTTGTTGGGGGAAATGAAATACAGGCAAAGAAATATGCCCATTGTAAGTTATCATTTATCTTGCAAAAACATTAAAAAATGAACCGATCACAGGTGTTTGAAAAGACAATATAACCCTAAAACCTTAACTACTAAGTGCAATGCTAAACTGATGCGGAACCATAATTTTATGGTAGTGAGAATTTAATTTTTAACATAATTTTTTTCTAACACCTAACCAGGAAAAAAAAAGCCCCAAAGTTTTCAGATGAATAAAAAGTGTTTTCCCTTCTAGCGCCCCTTTGTGCTGATTGCAATTTTTTTGAATATTTGTACTGATCACAGTTTAATGGTATTTATTTTCAGTGCAGTTACAAGTTTTTTTTCAGCTACACTCCCCAGTAAAGTCTTTTGTCATGGGAGTTAACACAAGAAGATAAGGTAGAAATCATACTTAAAACTATTAACATAGGGAGAAAAAGAGGAATTGAAAATAGCATCTTCCCCGCTTCATTTGGCTTCCTTGGTGAAAGAGGGGGTGAGGGAAAGCTGTCCAAGTCAAACTGGGTAATTTGTTTTTGTAATAAATTACATGAGAGAGGGTGTGGGACCTTAAATATGAATTGATAAACACATGAGCTAGTGAAGACAAAACCAGTCTACAGTGGAGATAATCCCTGTATGCATGTGGGTATTTGTGTGCTAAGAAAACAGTCTATGCATACAACATTAAGTTCCCGCATAATTTTTTTAAAAATACTATTAGAGGAACACAGTATAAATGCTGCTGTCAGCACAAATAATTTCTCATAGTTAAGTTATTAAAACAGAAGGCAGAGAACTATACAGGGGCATCTGAAGAAACCTATTTCTCTAGTTCTCTTCAATGTGCCACTTTCTGTTGGGCAACTCTGGAAATATATTTCATCTCCACATTTCCTGAGTTCCTTCACAATGGACCTGCCTGATAAAATGAATCATCAGTCATTCACCATGGACTTTTCTTTCTTTTTTTTTTCCTCCCCTCCATAACCTCCCCCAGAAACACTGCCTGAAAATGAAGTTTACTTTGTGGCTGGTCACAAAAACCAATGTTGGACTTTTATTTTTGTATTCCAAACTGGATTCTTGCCTTGGACAAAACGGGGAGACCATGCACATTTCCTGAAAGTGGAGAATGATTTATTTTGTATGAAGCCAATCTTTTTTGCTTTGGTAAAAGGAGTAAATAAACATTACACCAGTGTGAGGGGGGGATGGAGGGGTCGGGGAACAGAAGGAAACCAAAGTTCAAAAACAGCAAGAAGAACAAGGGGTGACACAAGAAGGTTAGAAATGGAGAGTGGCCAAGAGCTGGCGTCAACTCTCGCTGCTGAACAAAACAAAACAAACCCTAGCAATTTCTAAACTAATGGTGGGAGAAAGGAAAATATGTTCATGAATTTGTCCATGTAAACTTCCATTTTCTTGCAGTGCAATTTATTGTGGTTAAATTTTTGCCTACATCAAAGAACGAATGCGTGTATTCTTTCTCCTGATGGGGATCCACATTAGATAAACACAACAGCATGTGCCAACTCCCAGCCTCAAGAAGCTGTGTTTTTTTGTGTGTGTGTTTATCATGATTTGGTGGAATTTTATTTTTTCTTTTTGGTCATTGATCTAGTTTTGCCAGGTATTTATCTCAGTGCTTGCTACTATCTCTTCCTCTCTCTCTATCACACGCTCCTTCCTCTCTGAGACACTCCACTCCATTGCCTGGGCTAGCCTGTAAAGGTCAAAACACATCATTACACCTGCTACCGAAAACGATAGTCCAGTGCCTTAGTTGCTTTCCTTATTGTTATTATTATTATTATTTTCTCTTTTAAGGGACGGGGCAATAATAATTAAAAATAAAAGAACAATCAGAAGTTAGAGAGGAAACAAGGGGACCGGGAAAGGGCCATGGACCGAAGGGGAGGGGGAGCCCCGCGCTCTGCCCCTCCCCCTGCTCGAGTTCACTGGACGGGCGTCTGCACCCCGTGGTGTGGTGGCGTGTCCCTACTCCCCCCGTACACATCCTCGGCGCCCGGCAGAGTCCCTCCGGGAGGGGTCATCCTTTTCTCTTTCTGTCTCCTGTTACAAAACCAAACTCTCACCACCTCCTTCTCCAGCTGTAAGCTGTCCGCGAGGGAGGTGATCTCCTGGGCCGAGGGCTTGGGGCATTTGAGGAAATGGCTTTCCAGAGCCCCCTTGACGCTCACCTCGATGGAGGTCCGCTTTTTCCGCTTGCGCCCCTGCGCTGCGATCTTGTCTATGCTCGTGGGGCTGCCCGAGGACGAGTCCGCCTCCTCCAACCACTTGTTCAACAAAGGCTTCAGCTTGCACATGTTCTTGAAGCTCAGCTGCAGGGCCTCAAACCTGCAGATGGTGGTCTGCGAGAACACGTTGCCATACAGGGTGCCCAGAGCCAGTCCCACGTCCGCTTGGGTAAATCCCAGTTTGATGCGTCGCTGCTTGAACTGCTTGGCAAACTGCTCCAGGTCATCCGAGGTCGGCGTGTCCTCGTCCGAGTGCGGGTCGTGGTGCGCGCCGGGGTGGCCGGGCGGCCCCTGCGGGGGCGGAGGCGGCGGCGGCTGCTGGTGCGGGTGCGGGTGCGGGTGCGGGTGGTGGTCGGCGTGGTGCGGCTCCTCGTGCGCGTCCCGCAGGCCGTGGTGGTGCAGCCCCGCGGGCTGCCCGCCGGCGCCCAGCATGCCGTTCACGGTGAAGCTGGGCTGCGAGTAGAGCAAGCCGCCGTTGGACGCTCCCATGGAGGGCGGGAGGTGCGCGGCAGCGGCTGCGCTCCGCCATGCCCCGGGCCCCGGGTGGTGGTTGGCTGCGTGGTGCACCAGATGCGGCGGTCGCTGCTGCTGCTGCTGCTGTTGCTGCTGCTGCTGCTGCTGTTGCTGCTGCTGCTGCTGCTGCTGGTGCTGCTGTTGGAGGGCGCCCGGCCCGTGCAGCTCGTCGCCGCGGCCGCCCTGCTGCACCACCACGGAGGGCTTGATGTCCGGCTGGCCCAAGGGGCTGGTGGACCACGGGGAGCCGTCGCCGCCGCCCCCGCCGCCGCCCCCGCCCCCGCCGCCG
>JAOXYA010000025.1:28930922-28943147 GCA_028565675.1 Sorex palustris | reverse complement strand
AATATTTGATCTGTTTAGTCCAAAGGCTGTCATTCTTTATCATCTTAACTGTTCAAGAGGGGTTACTCTGCTCTTGGATCTAGATCAATTTTATAACTTAAAGAGATCCAATTTTCAGATGTGATTTGAACAATACAGGAAAGAGCAAAAACATTACATCTCTATTGAACACCCTCTTTTACCTAAATCACTGTAACAGCTTCCTTTTGTACCCATGGACATCCTGAATTTCAGACAACCTTTTTCTAGCCAACACACTGTAGCCCATCACTGAAAGTTCACTAGTGACACAGGAAAAAATAAAGTTTCTGTTTGCTTTGCCACCTGTTTATTGATTAGGATTGGCATTATCATCTCAGTTCTAGCTAACAGTCTGTCTTGAGGAGTCTGAGTAGAACTCCTTTCCAAAGTAAACTATTAATTCTATTTTTAATCGCAACACATTCTCATTTTTTTATTTGAATTAACTATGCTCAATAATTTGCTCCTCAATAGTACTTAAAATTTCCCTGATATTTTTCATACGAGTCAATAATCAACTGCCCAATCTAAATCATATGCAGTAACTATATACTTTTCATTCGTAGTTTTAATATTTATCATATACTTTCCTGTTCCATACCAAGTTTATGTTAGTAAATCTGATAAAACATAGGAGTAATGAGGTACTTTTCACTTATTTCTTCCTTAAAAATCTCTGGAACTTAAGTCAGATAACATATATAACCTTGAACTCTAATGGTGCCATTCAAAGTGTGTACAAAAGTATACACTGAGCTAACCTATGTTCCTCTTGCCTCAGAGTTTTACTACTTTTTATCTGTATATTCTACTTTTTTGAGTCTTTCCTTCCTTAAACATAAAACAGAGATAGTATAACAATTCTATGTTGAGAATAAAATGAGTTTCTATATGTAGGAAGTTTAGAATATTCCCTCCAGGTACTGGAAGCTAAGAAAAATAAATAGCTATTATCATTCAATATAACTTGGATCTATTTTTACAATATTCAACGTAATTTTCAGCACCATTTTAAGAGAGCCAGCAAGGCAACATGACATTAGCATATGTGAAGCACGTGAAGGAAATCTCAACGTACCCACAATTGTGCAAAAGAAGTAGGCACTGTGACAGAACTATCACCCTTCAAGTTTCATTTCAAGTTCTTGCCTTTGCTGTGGTTTTGTAAGCTAGAAAATGTTTAGTCCTCTTGCCTGTCTTCTGAGTCCAACAACTATGAAAGAAGCATATGAAACTCAGACAGACAACTGAACAGAAGGAAAAGAGCATATTTACATTGTGTGCATCAGTAAGAAGTGAAAATATCTGTGTTCTCAATGAAGAGTGACTCACGAGTGACACAAACTGCAATCTCTCTTGGGCAACAGCTCAAATCAGAGTTCAGTTCTTTATTCACTTTAGCTGATCTCACTACAGTCAGCATCTTGCTCACATCCTTCAGGTGATACTTTCCGGTCTATACCATTTATAGAAGGCATTAAGAATTCCCACTCTGCAGTTCCTCTCTGGGGTCCCTTCACTTTACAGCTAGGGTAACTATCCTGCTTACGTTCCTGGTATATCAAGGCAGAAAAACTACAGGTTTTCTACTGGGACTTTCTTGGTTGATTGGTTGGGTTGGGGACCAGACACTCACGGCTTACTCCTGGCTCTGAGCTTAGGAACACTTCTGGCAGGAATCAAAAAACTGTATGTGGTGCTGGGAATCGAACAATGGTCAGTAAAGATCAAAGGAAGCACTTTATCCACTGTAAAATCTCTCTGGCCTCTCTACTGGGACTTTAAACAGGACTGAGGCCTGCTCTTAAAAACAAACCAAAAAAAAAAGGACCAAAAAAAAAAAAGTCAAACTGCAAACTCAGAATCTGCCTGACCCTTTCTATTTCAGCTCTTTCCCAGAATCCCCCAGCTTCCAATTCATTCTCCAGATCCTTCACTGGTTGGTTTTGGTATTTTCTCCAGAGTATTTACATTCAGGAGCGATTCAAGCAGTTATGGTCTCTAAACAGCCAGAAAATACTATTTCATTAGCAAAGCACTTTGAAAGTTCGTATTGTTCAAGGAGGAAAGAGTTCTCACTTCAAGAAATAGTCACTTCTGAGAATAAACCCGAAAGGAAATAGCAAAGACTGGTCAGGGAATAAATAAGTTCAAAGTTGGTACTCTGGTACACAACCTTTGATGTAGCTTGAGAAATCTGCATGTATACAAGAAATAAGGTAAAGTGAAAAATAAAGAAAAGTCCATAAAAGGAAATGATCGCTATACAAACAGTTAAAAAATGAAAATCTGAGGCAGAAATTCAGAATTAAAGTTGATAATTCAGCTTGCTCAAGAAATGGCAAAATGAGATACAGAAATCTATGCCCGTGACAGGCAACATCAAGACAAAAACAGACAAAGGCCTGTTAACTCTGATGGGCTAGAAATAGCTGCCAGATAAACAAGGTGAACCAAGTTGCAAAGGCCTTTTAGGACTCACCAGAATGGTGCTTAAACTAACTGCTGGTATATTCCACAGGAAGCGAGGCGCAGTATGGAGCCATAAACCAAGAAAAAGAAACAGTTTGCAGAACTTGAGAAAAATGAGATCGAGCAGATTCATCAACATTATCAACACTGAGTATCTTCAACACACCCAGATGATGCTTCGAGAAATTCAAATTTAAGTGAAATTAAAAAGAGATATCAGGGGCTGGAGTGATAGCACAGCGTGTAGGGTGTTTGCCTTGCATGCTGCCAAGTTCGATTCCCAGCATCCCATATGGTCCCCTGAGCACCGCCAGGAGTAATTTCTGAGTGCATGAGCCAGGAGTAACCCCTGCACATTTCCGGGTATGACCCAAAAAGTAAAAAAGGGGGGGGAGGAGATATTAGGATAAAATTTTAAAAAGTGTCTTGAATCTTAATAAGCCCACACTACATGAACTGCCTTTAATTAGACCCAGGAATCTGATTTCTTTTGAAACTGACCAAGAGAGAACACTTATTCAGAAAATTTCAATGAAAAATTAATAACCACTTGGTTCCACTTTATCATGCACAGACCTCAATGGTAGATTTTTAAAAGACAAAAGTACTCTCTGTCTCAAAGAAATTATACTGAGTCCTTCACATGTGAGGGTGTTTTAATCAATAGGGTATAAGAGATATCTCCTGACTTAAATAAAGGAAGAAAATATTTACTATTCAAAATGAGTGGTCTGTCCACGAATTCCTTCAGGCTTCCACAACCACACTACTAAATTAATGTAGGAAGAAAACAAGCAAAAGCTGCCCTCCAACCTGATCTTCATGCTCAAGTCAACCAACTCTATGGAGTTAATGGGGCTTAAAATCTTTAGATGTCATCTGCCTTTCCAGATTCCTTTTTTTCCCCAAAGAGTCTTGATCAAGGTAAATACAGTGACAGAAAAGAACTGTCTATTCCCTGATTTCTGGTCTTCATAGTTCTCTTCTGTAAGCTATGATGACCCACTAAGGATTGTTTATTAGGGATAATTAAGAGTGAAACTTTAACAGAAAATGAGCAATATGGTAACCAATCAGTAGAAAGCTGTGTGGAAGTACTTTCTATTTTATCCTGGGGAACAATTACATATTAAAATAAACATGATGGGGACAAGGAGATAATACAGTGGTTAAGAAGAGGCAAGACCCAGGTTTGAACCTTCGTATCACATGACCTCCAGGGCACATCAGGTAGAATCCTGGAGGCCCCCTGAGATTCTCAAAGAGGGACAATGGGGAAACTCAAGAATCTCCAGGATGGCCCAAGGGGTCCTTGGCACCCTGAGTATCCAAAGAGAGATTAGCGCCATCTCCTCCAGTTCTAGTATTCAACCACTTCCCAGGTTGTCTATACTTAGTTATGGTGGCTCCCAGATGCCCTGAGCATTACTTGGGAGGCCACCCACAAATAAAAGTTAAAATAAACATGTTATATAAATTTTTCAATATTGCCTGCTATATTTCAATATTAAAAAAGCTGTATTATTAATATACCACCAGGATCTCACCATTCTACAAGGAAATGCTCATCGATGTAAAGAGAGGGGTTCGGCAAGGTGATGCCATTTCACTGAAACTCTTCAGTGCCACCCTCAAGAACGTCATGCAACGACTGGAATGGGAAAGAATGGGAGTGAATATAGACAGACAGCAGGTACACCACCTCTGCTTTGTTGATGACATTGTTCTAATAACACCAAACATTAGCCAAGCGTCACAAATGCTGGCCGACTTTGATTGTGAGTGTGGAAATGTCAGACTAGCTGAATCTCACGAAGACAATGTTTTTGAGAAACAGTCTCGTTCCTGACATTCCATTTGCTCTCAATGGGACGAACATCTCAAATGCACCAGTTATGTGTACCTAGGTAGAGAAGTCAACATGAAGAATGACCTGGCACCTGAGTTGCTCGGGAGGAGGAGAGCTGCTGGAACGTCTTCAAGAGCACTGTAGCACTGTAGCACTGTCCTCCCATTGTTCATCGATTTGATTTGCTCAAGCTGGCCCAGTTACGTCTTCGTTGTGAGACTTGTTACTGTGTTTGGCATATCCAATATGTCACGGGTAGCTTGCCAGGCTTTGCCATGCAGGCGAGATACTCTCAGTAGTTTGCCGGCTCATCAAAGAAATATCTAAGAGGGTGAAGAACCTCTGGCTCTGGGCACACCTCTTCAATTCCACTGTTCTTCCTGCATTAAATATGCCTCAATGACCTACGAAAACAGCATGAAAACTCTATTCAGGTCTCCCAAAGAGGATTCGAAAGAGCTATGCCTGGAGTATCACGTTTCACTCAAATGAGAGAAAGAATCTGGAGTTCAAACTTTCATCGACAGTCAAGAATCAGGCGACAAGGCGACGAAAATCAGATGGGCTGGACACATAATGAGATTTGGAGATGACTGCTGAACTACAGCCATTACTGACTGGATTCCACGGGACATCAAAATACCACCTACGAGATGGTCAGACTTCTTCGTCTAGACCATGTATGATCAGTTTGAGGCTCTTTGTGTTCCTAGAATGAGCAGACACCTATGGGCTACACTAGCATGCAACAGGAATGAATGTAGACTTTACTTGCAGCCACTCGAGCAAATCGATGAGTTATGGGATGTCAAGTGATCAAGTGATCAAGCTATTGCATGCTTCACTCCAGGCCTGAAAGAGTTAGTTCATTCTTCAGAGGGCATAATGTAAGCCTAAGGAGTTTCCATACTGGAAGAATTTGTCTCAAAATAATCTACACAAGACTTTCTGAGTCAGAAAACTATTTCAAGAAGGAGTGCTAAACAGTAATTCCAATAAATACTGGTAACTCTTTTGCATGTGAGCATACCACAATAGAAAGGGTAAAGTGACTATCTTTAGCTCACACAGCATGGTGGGTACAGTAAAGGGCAATGCCACTGAATGTCTGCCTTTCATTGTGGTCATCCCTCAGTGATTGCTCTCAACTATCTGCAACTAAATGATGCTGGTTCTAAATATGCAACTAAATGATGCTAGTTCTAACATGGTCCAGCAATCTTCTCCTGTGATTTACCTTCTTGGCACAGAGTCATATGTATATATAATATTTTGACTAAGAGCAAGGCCACCATAAGAAACATTAGACTTACTGCATGAGTTTTCAGAGTCCATACAAAACTGATTGGCAGGAACCAGAAAGATAGTCCAGCCAATAATGTGCTTACCTTGCACACAAGCCCACCTATGTGAAATCCCTAGCACCTGATTCAGGCCCCAATTCTGCCAGGAGTAATGCTTGATCATAGAGCAAGGAGTAACCCTGAGCACAACTGTTGCAACCCCAAAATCCAACCAAGATAGAGACAGAGACGGACATGGAAAGAATAAGAGAGAGAGAAAGAGAGAGAGAAAGAGAGAGAGAGAGAGAGAGAGAGAGAGAGAGAGAGAGAGAGAGGAGAGGGGGAATATTTTTATATTTTAAGTGCATAAAATAAGATTTTCTGAGCTTGACCTCAAATTTTCTTGAAAAAATTATCTTTAAAAGAGGCATGAAATGGCTGGAGCTATAGCACAGCGGGTAGGGCATTTGCTTTGCACGTGGCTGACCCTGGTTTGATTCTCAGCATCCCATATGGTCCCCTGAGCACTGCCAGGAGTAATTCCTGAGTGCAGAGCCAGGAATAAACCCTGTGCATCACCAGGTGTGACCCAAAATGCAAAAAAAAAAAGGCATGAAAATATTTTACATTGACTTTCCCCTTTCATAGAGATTTGAAAATGCCAATCCGAGATGAACATAAAACTTGCCCTTCAATAGTTGATCTGAGTTGAAGGTGAAAGGTTAGCAACTTGACAGGCAATGATTTCAGGTGGTACCACTCCCTGGAATAATGGGAAATGAAATCTGCTCCAGGCTCTCAGGGGTGTCTCTGACCACCCCTCCCCTCCCTGTCCTTACAGTGCACATATTAACTTGTTTTTATTCCCCTGTTTTGTTGAGCACCTTCTATCCTCCTTGGAAGAATTGATTTGAATTTGGTATGATAAGTGAGGTATTGGGAAATGAGAGCCAAGAGAGCGCTGGGCATGCATCCTGGCAACAGATTGCCCCTTCCCACTCAGTTTTTAGCCATGTGCGTGTGTACTATTTGAGTGCATATCACTGGTGAGCTGGGGATCTGTTCCTTCAGAGAGCACAATCTGGGAACAACTTTTCTTATTTACATAGAGTAAAGGGAATGCTAATTAAATCAGTCTATCTGCTACATAGTCATCTATCTTAATAGTCTGTGATTTCACCAGGTTGGAAAGAGGGAGTGGGGAGGGTGCTGAGTCAAGACACTTTCTGTGCTTTTTTTCTTTCCAGCTAAGATACCCTGGGTTTTATAAGGACTTTGGCAATGGTTTTGGTGGACTCACTTTATCACAATTTAAAAATTCCTTAATCTGGAGGTAGGTATTCTGATATCTCAAGGTTACATGATAAAACTAAAGGAAATAATTTTCCCTTTTCTTCTTTTGGGAGAACTGGGCTGAGCTTAGGTCTTACTTCTGGTTCTGTGCACAGGGATTACCCTTGGTGAACTCAGGGATCCATTTGGGGTGCCCAGGATCAAACCTGAGTAAGCCACATGCAAGGCAAGCACCTTACCTGCTGTACTATATCTCCGGGCCCAGGAAACTGATTTTAAGTACCCATAGATTTTTTTTTCCAGACCAACAGCCTGCCAAGAAATTGTACAAGTTTGAAAGACACCAGCTTTATAGCCCCATTTCTGGAACACTGTGCCAGTGCTGAGTGTATTTGATTAAATTTGCCTTAATGGGCCACACAGGTGCCCCTCAGTTTCTCTGGGGTAACGTTAGAAATAGAACAACCTTTGAAAACTGCCTCCAAGTGAATGAAGACTTGATCTGATATCCAAAAAAGCGCTCATTTGCTCTCTCCAGGCCTCACATAAGTTTGTTAAATTGGGTAAGCTCAGCAGGTGGTGTGTCTGAGATCTCCACCCCCCCACCCGTTTTTCCCCCCACTTGATTCTTAAGGCTCTTGCCAAGGCACGATGCTTTGAAACTGACACAAAGAAAACCAAAGCTGCTTGGTCAAATCTCCAGTCTCCAAACAGAGGGCTGAGTCTCTTCAAGAGAGTGAGACACTAGCCCTTGTGAAGGTAATTGCTTTCTAAGTAGTCCTGCCTTCTCTCCATGGAGGACACTTTGGTTAAATGGCCTTGAGGTCTGTGTCTTGTGCTACTGAAGAACTCTTACCTACTTGTAGAACAAATGGGAACGGCACTGAAAAAAGAAACCATGAAGCATTCTTCTAATTAAAAATTGAATGCATGTTATTTGCACTTTCCTCCCTGAAGAAAGAGAATACACACTCGCCTTCCCACAGTGAGTATTTACTCACTTGCCTGACTGCTGCTCCACTCTGTGCCTGTGAAGCCCCACGTTACCTTTCTTGCCTATCATGTGAATACGCTGACATCTGGCCGTCACCCCTAGTTTAGGTAACTGGAGACTCCTCCGATTCCGGTGTGGGCGATGGATGCTTATTGCTTTTCATAGTTTCTAGCAGAGCCTATGTTGGTACAACCTGCTCACTCCGCCACTACATTTATCTGCTTCCTCTTCCCCAGGCTGTCCCAGATCTAAGTCATCTTTGGCTCTCAGTGTACTTCTTGACTTCCATCCACACTTTGCTCTATGTTTCTGCCAACATTCAAATGAAATTTAAAGGCATCTTGTTTTTCAAGGAGCCTTTACTTATTTAGCCTCACTGTTCTGGCTTATTTAATTCTGTCCCAACTAGTGTGTTCTCTGTATATGGAGCCTGTTGCAGTCCAGACCTCTGTCTCTGTTCTCTGTTTGAATCCCAGAGGGCTACCAATTCACTTTTCATGTTGCTGCCCTAGGGGTCATGGAGGGATTGGCAGCTGATGATTTTAC
Organism: Sorex palustris; assembly: GCA_028565675.1. Lineage (NCBI taxonomy): Eukaryota > Metazoa > Chordata > Mammalia > Eulipotyphla > Soricidae > Sorex > Sorex palustris. Next base: position 28,934,689 of record JAOXYA010000025.1, on the reverse strand, counting down.
TTCTTGTCTTTTCCTTCAAAATTCTACTTAGTATTTACCAGTAGGTAAAATCATGGGATAACCTTCATACCTTAGGTATTTAATCAGTGGGCCTAGGTTATTTAATTTGGGGTTTGGGGGAGGGAATGCAGCTGAGTCTGAGACTGTTACTAGGGTCTTTCACCAATTGATTGTGGGAAGAAGAGAGAAGCAAATTAGAACTTTGACTTACCATTTTCCTAGTTTTGTCCACTTCTGTATGTCTCTACATGTGCTATCAGGAAAGTCACTGAGGTTAGAACCAAGGATAAGAAAATAAAACAGAGGTGGGTGGGTAGGAGGGGAAGGGATTTTCTGAAACAGCCAATCAGGGTGTATGGAAAATGAGTTTGCATTAACGAGGTATTATTTGTTGGTAAACATTCATATTGTGGAGGTAGGATTGAGAAGAGCCCTAATTCCACTACTGGGAAATTATAGTCACTTTCCAGTGTCTTCATACCCGGTCCTCCAAAGCTCTGCTCTGTGTGAGATTATCCCCATTTGGGGGGCCCATGTTCCCTTCATACAAAGGCCAAGAATTACTCTGAACTAGGACAGACCTGGGATATAGAAAACCTTTGGCAACAATCCATTTTGGGGAGATTTTGGCATTCTTCAAATATTAACACTCTTAGACTTGAGCCTGGAACTCTCCTAATCCAATACATGCCAATGGCTGGTCCTTCATTACCCCTCTCATTTGTTCTCACAAAGGTGGAACTAGACAAAGGATAATTCATTTTGATGATTACTTCCTCTAATAGAAATGTTTTAAATAAGAAGAATTATTGATTACTTCACCTTGAAGTCACTTGGATTTTTTGGCCACACCCAGAATTGATGAGTGCTTACTCTTGGCTCTGTGCTCAGGGATCATTTCTGGAGGGTCTTAGGGGGAACATATGGGGTCCTGGGGATTGAACCTAATGTCTGCTAGGCACCAACCTACCAAAAGTACTATCACTCTGCTGGCCTTTTAAAAAAATATAAATTCACTCAGTGGAACCAGCTACTTTAAACACACACACACACACACACACACACACACACAGCCTGAACCAAAAACATCTTCTTCCCAAACGACAACTTTCTTCATAATTCAGTATTACAAGAACTCGTTTTCTGTTTATAACTTAAATTTTAAAAAATTGAATGAACCTTTCAAAGTGAGTGATTTTTTATTTGCATTCTACATCCTTATGTATTATGTAACAATTAGTAATGATGTGATGGATAATTTTCTTTGGAACAGTTCCTGATTCCATTACTCAAGTACTCGATCGACCAGTAATTATGAATCATATCTTTAATTAGCTGCTGCTCTTCAGAAACATATGAAAGCCAAGGGCATAAAGTAATTGGCATAAAAGTTTTCCTAATTAATTTATCTGTCCGTGTAAGTAACCAGGGCTAGAGTCTGGGGATCATTTATAACTCCAGGAAGGCCAGCCCTAAAACTCACTGTCGAAGGAGATTTATATTTGTGAATTATAAAAAGACAACAAGCCACAAAATTACATTATCCCCCAACTCTAACAGTATAGCCCATAATGTGCTGTTTGGAGATGAGCAAAAAGTTCCTATTGATCCAATTCATTTTCATCATATCCTCCAGTGAATCTTTCAAATCTCTCTTGCCTTTTCCTCATTCAACATTGTAACAGTAATCAAGCACATTAAGCAATTCATTAAACAACAGCCCCGCTGACCACAGGGAGTACTGCAGCTAACATTCATTAGGCAGCCAATAACTTTATTTAAGTAGCAAAGGGCTTGGGAGTAAAAATCAGCTCCTTTGTCTCTCTGTATGGTAATGCACATTTCAGCAATGATCAAGGCATACACCCTCTGGCCCACAAGGTGCTTTCAAATGAGGAAATGTCCCTGCATAAAGCAAAATTAGCGTGGGGTTGAAGTGTCCTGATAATGTTCTTTCCTTGCCAAAAAGGCAGTCCAAGACTTAGCTCACTGCTGAGCATGGCTACGGAAGATTTATGTGGAGTCTGGAAACGAAATGTTCAAATATTGATATTTTGGTGCCAGATTTTCAGATCAGACTTTAAAAATGCTAAATGGCGGTTATGCGGATTCAGAGAACCCTAACTGGCTTGTATGATAATAAAAGTGATGGATTCATTTTCTTTTTTGACAACAGAAAGAGAACTGAAATAACTAAAGCGAGAAGCCACGCCGTTTCTTCAAGCCATAATAGGGGCAACCTAGAAAAGTCCTACCATACCCCCAAGGTTCTGGGGTAAATTTTGAGGAGATGGTAAAGTAGGCGGCAAATGATAAAGTATAATTCAGACTGTACTTTGCAAAGAAAGGGTAACTGGCCAATGCCCCATGATTTGCATTTCTTGAATTGCTGTCCTTGAACATTCTTTTTTTTTTATTCTTTATGGAACAACTTGCAATGTTGTTATGTAGGTTAAGTCTTCATAAATAACACTGTCCAACGTTAGAAAATGCTATTTTCAGAAAGGATTAGTTTTTTCCTTGAGGGGACCAAAGGAAATCCCTTTTCACAAGGTATTATTTTATTGCCTGAAGAGTTTCTAAAGGAAACATATAAGAGCTGCATTTCTAAGGACCTTCTCTCCTCCTCCTTCTGAGAAACAGGCTGTGTCAGGATTAATCTTCATTTGATAAGTTTTCCCCTTAATTCACGAAAAATGCTTCTCTTCTAAACCCAGTCTCATAGGTTAGATTTTGGCACCATTCTTTCTAGGCCAGAATCTTATTGATTAATTTACTGACATGGTAGCATCAGTAAATAAAATAAAATCATTCTGATTTTAGACTTTACTCTGAAGTACAGCTAATAAAAACAGGCTGCATAACAAGGCTGATGTAGGAATCCTCTCCTGCAAAGCTCTGGCTTGAGAATGGGCCTCATCCCTGCGCTCTCATGTTTCTCTCCTGAGAGCATTCTCTTAGTTTCTGAGAGAGTCTCTGTCCTGGATCAGAGTAAAAGGAAGGGACACCTGTAAGACCAAAATTTGGATCTGGATGAGAATGAGCCACAAGAGCGGTGCTTCCAGGAAATAGTATGGACTTAAAATGATCACCTTTAGAGAAAGTGCTTTAAGAGAAAATTAAAAAATGCAAATTTTACTTCCTCCTGGATTTACAACCAAGTCAATTTTATGTCCTTGAAACATGCACTTTGCATATATTTTGAAACCACTGTAATTGTACGTTTTGGCCATAAGGATTATAAACTTAATTTTATATTTGAAAATGGGACAAATTTGTGAGTGTCTTCTCAGTGGTATACTGCTGGTGCTGCTACATTCAAATATGAGTAAGAGTACAACTGTAGCACCGTAACGCTATCCTCCCGTTGTTCATCAATTTGCTAGAGCGGGCCCAGTACCATGTTGTTACTGTGTTTGGCATATTTTATACCTCACGGGGAGCTTGCCAGGCTTTGCCGTGCGGGCAAGATACTCTCGGTAGCTTGCTGGGCTCTCCAAGAGTGGTGGAGAAATCGAACCTGGCTTTGCTGGGCCAGCTGCGCACAAGGCAAATGAGAAGAAAAAAATGTAGCACATCAAAGGCAGTGTGGTTTAGGACATAGAAAGTTGAGTGAAATGTGTCTTTGCCCTGAGATTAAAAATCTTTTTTTAAAAAAAATTTTTATTAGTGAAACACCATGAGGTACTGTTGTAGATTTACAAATTTTTGTGCTTGGGTTTCGATTATACAATGACCAAATACCCATCCCTCCACCAGTGCCCATT
>JAOXYA010000025.1:28860697-28871551 GCA_028565675.1 Sorex palustris | reverse complement strand
ATTTCTTCATAGTAAGAAGAATTACAATTATGCTATTAGCTATTTTGGAAAAACTAAGCTTAGATGGCAGTATAAATTTTTCTGAAAGAAATTTCCTATACAATAATGTTAAAAGGAGAGTACTGACATTTATTTTCATTTGTAAGGTAGGAGTATAACATATATAATCCAGGGATGTCAACCACTTGCCTGAATTAAACACTATTGGTAGAATGGCTGGGAAAAAGAAGAGGCATGCTTTCACTCTAGATTTGAGTTTGTTTGCAATTAGGCATGCTGCTTCTAGTTTTCATCAAAATAATGAAATATGTCAATAAGTTACTAGATAGGCTCTAAAGATGGTTTATTTTATTTTAGTTGGGTAGACTGAGGACTTATGCCTGGCTCTGAGTCATTCTTGTCAGGGTTCAAGAAACCTTATGGGGTACTGGAGATTGAACCCTCAGTCAGCTGTATGCAAGGCAATGACAATACCGCTACTAAATCTTCAGTCCCTAAACATGATTTTAGACAGAGTAAGGAAAGTAAATAATAATCTCTGGTTTTGACAGTCTGCACAAATGAGAAAAAAATATAAAGCCTTAGTTTTGTGGAACTACCAGGACAATTTAAGATTATACCTTTGTTGCTGAGCAATAGAGGAAACATAACTGAAAAAAGAATGAATGACACTGCAAAACTCACAGAAGACAATTTTGATGCCTTGGAATCAGATGGAAGTTGGAGAAATTTCTATGGGTTGCTTTCCAGATGATGACAGTGAATGGCATAAAACTTAAGGCTAACTTCTGCTGTTAGAGGCCTAAATACAGTCTCTTTTTAAAACAACCCAGGCTTCACTGGAACTTCTGAAAGTAGACTTTTTTTCCCCCCACAGAATTAATTTATCCTCAGAATCATGAATCACAAAAATACAGTTTTTTTCCTGGAACACAGGCATGGGATATAATTCACTTTCTTTGTTGCTGTCCAGAAATGCCCTTCAAAGCACTTTGGATGCAATTGTCAAACAAGCATGATTTACTCTCTGTGTGACGTTTTTTTCCTCAAAAGTTTGAATTTTCTTTGTATTTCCTTAGAAAGGACCACTACATTTCTTTACTCCTCTTCAGCAACCCCAGTGCCCTCCTAACTCCACAGCCCCCCCCCCCCCACAAAGACACTCCTTAATTGTATTACTGTTAGACTGACCTCCAACCCCAACTAAAATGAGGACAAGGCTAGTTTTGTGTTTCGTGGGATAACAATTTATGAGCAATTAAAAATGAAGAGACACAAAGCATTCATCACAGTCTCAGCTAGACAGGCAGCTGAGGTCAAAGGCTCCAGCAATGAAGTGTGCACAATATATTTTTATTTCTGTTTTCACTAAGAAGGAAACGGGTTAGCTAAAAATTATGGCATGCAGCCTCCAGTTCAAAATAGGTGCACTTAATCTTTGGAGACAGTCCACGCTTGGCCAGATAGGTTATGACAGCACATGCAAAGACATACGCAAACATATGCACACATACACACACAGAGACACAATCTGAGTACTAAGCAATCCCAAGCTTAAGTAACTTAGGAGGCAAAATCATGGTCTGGAGGATTAGACGGCATGAAAAGGAATTTTGCCAAATTTTAGCAGCTGACATTGACAATAGATGAGAGAGTTCAGGCTAAGTAAATCTGAATGAGTCTATTAAAGAGGTTGAACAGTGACTGAGCACAAAGGAAACCCAAAGTCATAAGAACAGGAGAAGAAAGGAAGAAAGTTTGCCAAGAATTGAGGAAGTAGTAAGTGCCAAAGAATGGAGAAGGGGAAACTGAGGAAACGTGGGAAGGAACTGCCTAAAGGAAAATATGTAACCAGAGCCCAATCAGAATTTGTCTTGCAATTCTGAATATATCAGGTAAAATATCTGTTCTTTAGATTACAAGATTTCGGGGCCACCACAATAGGACAGTGATAGTAAGGTGCTTGCCTGACACGCAGCCAACTCAGATTCTGTCCCCAACAGCCCCTTGTGATCCCTGAAGCCCCACCAGGAGTGATCTCTAAGTGTAGAGCTAGTAGTAAACTCCAAGCACCTCGGGATATGTCCACCACCACCACCTCCCCGCCCCGCCCACCCCCGGCGGGGTGTGTGTGTGTGTGTGTGTGTGTGTGTGTGTGGTGTGTGTGTTTGGGGGAAGGGGTCTGGGCCACACTTGAGTGTACTCAGAGATCACTTCCATGTGTTACTCAGAGCTTATTCAGGAATCATTCCTAGCAGTGTTTGGAAAACCGTACATAGATGTGCCGAGAATGAAACTTACTTTAGCTGCATTCAAGGCAAATGCTTTAACCCCGTACTATCTCTCCAAGTCTAGAATACAAGATTATAGGATAGAAAAATCCAGCTTGCTTCTCAAGCCCGTGTTCTCCCTTGAACAAGATTCCTGCTTGCTTCTCTTGATGGTTTTTTTGCTTGCTTATTTCCAACTCTGGAGAAGCCTGTGTTCACGCTTGAAAACACTCCCCCCTTTCTCTCCCCTCAAAGGTTTCTAAATAAGTTTCAATAAAAACTATTGTACTTCAAAAAATAAAGAGAAATCTTAAAACAAAATACAAGAATAAATTTCTATAAAAGCCAGGTTGCTTAGACCAACAAGTATGAGTTAAAGGAACAAAGAAGCGATCTGCCCTTATAGATAATTCCCTTTCACCTACTTTTCATTACTTCACCCAGATAAACATCAAACCTCTTGGATTGACTGGTTAATAAGAAACCAAATCTCTGCATAAAAAAAAATAGAATTTGAGTCATCTGTTAGCCTGGAAAGTCCAAAAGGCACATCTTTCCTCCTGGGTGACAGGACAATCAGCCAAATGAAGCTCAGTCTGCCCCTGAAGAGATGAGGGTGGCATTTCCTATTTCTTTCATCTCTCATGTTCTTGTTAATTTTGTAAAAACCACACATGAGGGAAGAAATGAAAATGGCAGTAAAAGATAGAGCTTTATTAGATTCAGGCTGAGGAAACGGAACACAAACCTTCCCTAGGATCAAGATCGCCAGGGTTAGCAAATGATTTTCTGGGGCCAGAGAGATAGTACAGCAGGTAAGACAGCTGACCCAGGTTCAATGCCTAGCACCCCAGATGGTCTCCTGAGTTTGCCAGGAGTCATCCCTGAGTGTAGAGCCAGGAGCAACCCTGAACAGCTGACTCGGGTTCAATGACTGGCACCTCACACAGTCTCCCAAGCTTGCCAGGAGTGATCCCTGAGTGCAGAGCCAGGAGTAAACCCTGAGCACAGTTGGTGTCCTCCTTGCCTCCAAAAAATATTTTCCGGCTCAAGGAGATGGTTCAATGGTCTGAGCACATGCTTTGCAGAAGTCACAGATTTAATTCCTGGGAACTCATGGGCTGTCAGCATTGTCAGGAGTGACCCTGAAGTCCAGAACAGGGAGTAGTCCCTGAGACCCAGGGACAGTCCAAAAATCATTAAAAAATTTGTTTTCTCCCTTTAACATTGCCAGATATGGTGAAATAGAGTCTAAAGTAGATACAATAACTGAAGGGCTGACAAAAATCCTTCAGTTCTGTGAGCATAGGAGGTCTTTTATTTTATCGTCCCATTTATTTATGGGTTTAGGACCACACCCATCTGTGCTCAGGGGTCACTCCTTGATGATGCTCAAGGGACCATATGCAGAGCTGGGCATTGAGCCAGGGTCAGTCACATGCAGGGCAAGTGCCTTTACCCCTGTGTTGTCTCTTTGGCTCCAGCAGTCTCTTTAAACAAAAGAGTATGAAATCAAGTTGTAGCTGAGAGCCAACACCGCTTAAAACAAAGAAATATAAGAAAAGAGAAAACTGAACCCATCAAACCCTCCAACATGTATGGATGCCTATAGCCTATAGTATATGTATGTATGTATGTGTCCTAACTGTGATGTAAACCCTGGGTTCCTTATTACGTAGATTATTTTACTTTTAGAGTGTGAAGGCCTCCGATTGATCTGAGAGACAGCCCTCGTGATTGGACTTGCTCTGTGCAGGTTAGAAGGTCTGGGGTTTATCTGACTGGAGGGGAACCTGGCAGGCTCAACTAGAGAAGAAGGATTTAAACTGGCTGGGCACCAAGCCCACAGCCTTAAATGCATGAAGAAACCCTCAGTGGGCTCCTTTTCTTTTTTTTTAAAGTATTTTTTGGGTCACACTGGCGATGTTCAGGGCTTACTCCTGGCTCTGCACTTAGGAATCACTCCTGGTGGTGCTCAGGGCACTATGTGGGGTGTTGGGGATCGTACTCAGATGCTGCCTTGCATGCAGCTGACCTAAGTTTGATCCTTGGTACCACATATGATTCTCCAAGCACTGCCAGGAGTAATTCCTAAGTGTAGAGCCAGGAGTATGTTCTGAGAACTGCCGGGTGGGGCCCAAAATTCAAAAGAAAAAGAAAAGTGAAATGGGCTAGAAAGAGATAATTATTGACATAAGATTAGAAAGGGGAAGAAAGGCAGGCAGGCAGGCAGGGAGGCAGGCAGGCAGGCAGGCAGGCAGGCAGGAAGGAAGGAAGGAAGGAAGGAAGGAAGGAAGGAAGGAAGGAAGGAAGCCTATTAAACTCAATGAACATCTTGGGATATACACATCCATGGAAATACGAGTTTCTGTGAAAACCCACGGGAAAGGGAAGGAAGGTGCATTCCCAGGTACCAAAAAACCTGATTATGCTAAAAGAGATGCTGAGCAGGTTGTTTGGGGCTCAAAACAAATCTGAAAAAAAAAACCAGAAATGGCAGCTACCACCTGTTTGATGCCAGTATGTAATATCTAACATATTTAAATCTCACAATAACTTTATGAGGGCGACACTAAGATATTGTCCTACAAGGTTTGGGAAGCAGGTTAAATATCAAAAACATTATATTGTATATGTTTGGGTGTGGGCAGTACCTGACGGTGGTCAGGAGCTTTTCCTAGTTTTATGCTCAGTAGTGACGCCTGGAAGTGCTCGAGGGACTAACCACATAAGGAGCCAGGGATCTGAACCAGGATGGCAGTTGGCACAGGCACGCAGGTAAAAGGCAAGTTTTTATTCTTGGTTTGGGGACACATCTGGCTGGGATTCAAACTAGGATCAGCTGCTTGCGAAACAAGTGCCTTACTCCACTGTATTATCTCTCTGCCCCCACCAGAAGCATTTTAAGTAGTTATAGAAACTATTCCAAGCTATGGATACAAGACTCTGAAACTTTTCAACCCTAAGTTCTTGATAGCCACTGTTTTCCTCTTTGAGTCAGGGATGAGGCAGAAAGCTTTTATGTAGCAGTCAGGATACTGAGAAATCCAAAAGTGATATGTAGGAGATACGACAACCCAGGTTCAGTTCCCAGTGCCAAGATGGTCCCCAAAGCACTGCCAGGAGTGAACTCTGAGCACAGAGCCAGGAATAAGCCTTGAGCACCACTAGGTATGTCCCGCCCCTTCCCCGACACACACACACACACACACACACACACACACACACACACACCAAATTATTTTCAGATTAAAAAATGTCTCCGTTAGTTGGCAGTAGAGACAACACAGGGTCCAGGCATGTGTGCAAGGCCTGAGTGCCTACCCCCTAAGCATCATATACCCTCTATTTGGGGTACAGTCCTAGAGGCTCCCAGCAGAGCTGAGCTCAAACATCCACTCACCTGCTACCAGAGCATTGAACCCTCTCACCTGGTGAGCTGAATATTTTTTTTCTTTTTGGGTCACACCCGGCCATGCACAGGGCATACTCCTGGCTCTGCACTCAGGAATTACTCCTGGCAGTGCTTGGGGGACCATATGGGATGCAGGCAATGAACCTGGGTCGGCGGCCTGCAAGGCAAATGCCCTACCCGCTGTGCTATGACTCCACCCCCCATGAGCTGAATATTGACCCCAGATCACCCCGCAAAGGCGAGCAGGTCCTCTCACTTCGGTCTCTTTCTGCTCCAGCAGCATATGATAAGAATTTTGACAAAAGACCTTTCTCTATGCCTTATATTTTTGGTAAATTACAATTTCTGCTCATAGATTGGTGCCATCACCATCATTTTCCCCCCCAGAGAAGTGGAAGAACCAAACGTAAATAATAAGTTGACTTTCTTTCTTTCTTTCTTTTCTTTCTTTCTTTCTTTCTTTCTTTCTTTCTTTCTTTCTTTCAAGTTTTAGTTTTTTTGGCCACACCCAACGATGCTCTAGGGTTACTCCTGGAAGGGCTCACTCAGATTACCATATGGGGGATGCCCAGGATCGAACCCGAGACAGGTGCAGACGTGCAAGGCAAGCACTTTCCCTGCTGTTCCCTCGCCAGTACCTTAAGCAGCAGCGTTACTCTCACTTTTAAAAGTAGCGCTCACAAATGCACCGCACGTATAGGGGCACGATGAAATTAAAGACAATCAAGTGCACAGCGGTTCTTCAGAAAATGCGACTTGACAGATCCACTCCAACCTAGCTCGTTCAGTGGGGCCCTAAGGCCCTGCGGTGTGGAACCAGCCCAGGAACCGCAACTGCATTTCTGGGCCGGGGCACGAGTCATCTGTCTGCCCTCGGCGCGCTGGCATTAACACCGGAACCTTGAGTTCTAAAAAAAGACGGGGCATTTTATCGTCGGATTCCCCAGGGTTCTAGTTGCGCCCTTGCACCGGGCCTGGAGGCAGGGGAGCGAGGGGGCAAGGTGCAGCCAGCACTCCGGGAAGATCTTTGGAACCCAAAGGCCACCCGGGAGACGCCAAGGCTGCAAACAAACACGGGTTGCAGGTTGGCAGTCAGAGCCCTTCGCTGCTCCTTTAGCAGCTCCCCCCTACCCCCATTTCTCCCCGGGGTGAAGCCTTAGCCGAGACGAACTCAACGCAACTTGTTTGCAAGTTCAAGGCGGCCGGCACACGTGCCCTGGTTCGATCCGCGTCCGTGTCTCTTTCTCTTGGCGTTTCCAAGGGTGCGCGGGGAGGAGGCGCCGTCGGGGCCTCCTCGGGGGGCCGCGGGATTACCTGAACGCGTTGACCGGGGGGTTTCGCAGGCGGATGAGCGCCAGGCTGTTGGGCAGCCGCTTGTACTCGGCCATGTCTGCTGGACCGTGGCCTCGGCCGGGCCCCGCAGGCCGCTGCCCCAGTCCACCCGCGCGCGCCGGGCCGGCCCCGCCAGGAGGGGCGCCCGCTCGGCCAATGCGCGCCCGGCGCCGCCTCCAGGCCGCCCGCGCCGGGCCGGCCCCCTGCCCGCCCCCCATCGCCGAGGGACGGATAGGATGGCCAGGGGGGCCTCCGTGACCCCCCGGAGGCTCCCCGGGCCCCGGACTTGGCTCCTCCAGCGGGGTGCGGGAGCTTCGTGGCGGTTTTTGTCCTTCTCGGGAGATTGGCAGCAACTTGGGAACGTGGAGACCAACCCAAGTGACCCGACAGTCCCCGGCTTAGGGAAAAACCTGCGTTTCTTGTCTGCCCGGTCGTCCAGCTCTCTTTGGGGCCCCGTTGCTAAGGATGGTGATTGCGAATTCTTCGCGCGTGGATGAACTTAGCGCCGAGTGTGTATCCAGGCCCGCGCGGGAAATCCAAGATTCAAAAAAAAAAAAAAACCAGCTTTCGGTACTTCCCTCCCAAAGCGCAGGCTGGAAAAAAGGTTTGTTTAGAGGCAGCTAGAGGTGGGCGCTTCCACGGGGTCAGAGGACAGTCTGGAAGCTGATAGAAAAATCCTGGAATGGGAGCCAGAAGCGTAGTACAGGCCTGAAGGTGCCTTCCTTGCAACGCGATTGACCCCGCTTGGGTCCCTGGCACCGCATATGGTCCCCTGAGCATTGCCAGGAATGATCTCTGAGCACTGCTGGGTACAGCACACACCCCACACTCACACACTCTCTCTCTCTCACACACACACACACACGCACACACACACCATAACAACAACAACTGAAAAAACATGTTTAAAAACAATGGAATAATTTTTATTCACTGTGTCACAAATCTTGAGGATAATTAAGGACTATTTTCTTTTCCATTTCTTCCTGTCCTCCCTTTCTCCACCTACTCCTGGCACCATGGGTTAGTCTGGGGGGACCATGACCAGCAGTACTGGGACACCCTGAGGTGCCAGGGATCCAACCTGATGCTACCACATGCAGAGCATGCAATTCAACCTTTTGAGCCATCTCCTTGACCCCTCACCCCTCATAACTTTTTTTTTCCCTCTTTGGAAACAAAAGCAAATTTGAGGCTAGGGAAGTAATAAATGCTTTGAAGCCCTGGAAACCAACAGCAGTCAGAAGACCCATTGTTTCAGCGCCAACCAGTCAAGACAGCGTCCACTTCTGACAGCCAATCACAGCAACCCAAAACACACCCGCTGAGTGTCAAGGAGGAACAACAGCCAACTCCCTACAGGTAAAATGCCTCTGAAAAGTCACCGGCTCTCCATCTGCCACTTTGCCCCCAAAGCCAGTGTAACTGTGAGCAATAATGCTCTACTCAGAGAGCCTGTGGTGACCCACATAGCTTGCTCTTATGTGAAGCAGTAAATCCAGTTGTGTTTTTGTTACAGATTCTGGTTTTCAGAGGAACACACTATGGCCTGCTAGCTACATTGACTATCTCTGTAAAGGTCTTTTAGGCAAGGCTTAGCTACTCTGAAAGGCTGAAATCTCTTCTGGAGCAAAGGTTCCTGAGCACAGTGGCATGCTTTATTGAACTATTCTTCAGGCTTATTAAAATTATATGACCTGATTGATGACAGAGGCAGAATACAAAAAAATGGAAGTTGATTATCATGCCCCTTTTCAAACAAGCCAGAGCATGTTCGGAACTACCAGAACTCACATCATAGTCAGAAATCCAAAATCTAAACATTGCCATTTTAACCTGTCCTAACTGATTGAAAAAACAGTGAGTGAGTAACACTCGTCCACAGTGAAGTTGACCAGCACTGGAGGAGAAGAGCTTCCAACATAGTGTTCGGAATAAAAGATGGGACACTATTAATTTCTTTACAACCCTGATAATGTGTCGGCGATTTCTTTAATTTCAAGGGGTTTGCCAAGTGTTTTTTTGTTTTGTTTTGTTTTTGTTTTTGGTCATTCCAGGCAGGGTTCAGGGACTACCACCAGCCTTGTGCTCAGAGGTCATTTATGGAGGTGTTCAGAGGACTATGCAGTGCTACTAGGGATCAAACCCCAGGCTCCTGCGTTCAAAGCATGTGATCAGTTCATTAAATTATCTCTCTTGCCCTTTAGTTTTTTAAAAAAAATTATCAAATGTCGAGTCTTGAATATATATTTTGTGGGGTCTCACCCAACAGTCTTCAGGGGTCACACTTGACTCTGTGCCCAGGTGCCATTCCTGGCAATGCTCGGGAGACCATAAATGCTGCCCAGAATTGAATTGAGGTTGGCCACTGGCCCCTGTACTATCTCTCCAATGCAAATGCAGTGTCTTAATAATGAAGATTAACTGTCAGGACTTCAAAAAAAAGCGGGGGGGGAAGAGGTGGTCACGCTCACCTTCCACGTCTGCCACCATGTCAACTCTCTCACTGGTCCTGTTCCACCAAATCCTGACTAAATCTCCCAGGAGATGCATGCCAAGCAGCTAAGCTTGATGGAATTGCTGGCCCACATCTGCCAAAAACCCCAGTGTGCCCATGTGAGGCAGGGCAGGAAAATCCACCAAACCAAGGTCCTGCAGCAACAACCATCCCCATCACTACAGCTTAGCGCCACCACCTCCTGGATATTATTATCTGGACAAATCTCCGAATCATTTCAGGTACTGGCGCCCAGACTAAGAACTCGGGTCTTTTCTTCAGAGTGAGTAACTGTTCCCCCACCCCCATACTTCTGAAAGCTCCAGCAGCCTCCCAACCATACCCACCCACCACCCACATCTCCCACCTTGTGGATTCTCTAGCCCAGACCATAGATCAGGAAGTCTCTGGACCACAGGGACACCTCCTGCAGTAACAAAAAGCTTAGTAAATTCTTAGACAAGGACTTACCCCCTGCAATCAGATGTTACAATGTTCACATACATTTACTTTTTAAATCTATTGATATTAATAGAGCAACTTTGTTATCTACTCAATTTGAATCCTAGAATAGTATCTACAGTTGCTTCTTTTTCACCAACTGTAGCCAAAAATGATGCTGTCACGTGCTGATTATCTTCGGGGTGGAACAAAGTCAGAGGTCAACAGTGGGTGACTGACATGTTGAAAGATCATGCCTATATGCTGCAACCAAATCTGAGCTGAATGCAGCCACAAATTGAACTGAGAATCATTGCTATCCCCCAAGTTTCAACCTCTCGACTTAACGCTTTAGGTTTGCCCATGGTTTTCCCATTAGATATGCCATTTCTGTCAACTTCTGATCTGAAAATAATTCCCGAACTGTCACTTCTTGGCAGTCTAAGTATCTTTCATAACATTTCAAGCGTTCTCCAGCTTCCAATTGCATTTCACATTGGACATGCCATTAAAAACTTCATGTTCATGCTATAGTATTTTACTGGGAAAAGAAATTAATTTCCCCTTTCAGCATTTTTGAAAAACTGGCACTAAGGGCCATAGAGATAGTACAGTGGGTAGGGCACATGTCTTTCACAAATGACCTGGGTTCAATTGCCTGAACCTCATGAGCATCACAAGGAGTGACCCCTGAGCACAGAGCCGGGAGTAAACCCTGAGCAACATTAGGTGTGACCCAAGGAACAAACAAAAGACAAACTAGCACTATGTAGAAAGAACTACACTGACATACATTTGAGAGAGAGTTTTGGTCCTTTAGTGTCACTTAATCACTTAACTTCCCGTTAGTCGTCGATTTGCTCGAGTGGGCGCCAGTAACGTCTCCATTTGTCCCTGTC
>JAOXYA010000025.1:28832111-28846471 GCA_028565675.1 Sorex palustris | reverse complement strand
TTCCTTCCTTCCTTCCTTCCTTCCTTCCTTCCTTCCTTCCTTCCTTCCTTCCTTCCTTTCCTGGTTTCCATTGCCTCTCATTCTCCTATTTTTTTAAAGTAATGTTTTACAAGACTGTATGTGTTTTAGGGATGCAATTTCATAACTTCCAAGTGCATATTACCACACCACATCTCCCACCAACTCCCTCAGCCCACAGTACATTGGCCCCCTCCTTATTTGCTTCTTCACTTCCTCCTCCCCTCTTGTCACCTCTGTGACCACAGCTCAAAGGTCTGTTTTATGGTTTGGCTTTGATCCCTTTCTTTGCCTCTGTATCTAAAGTGAACATGTGGTGATTGAATTTACAATTTTCTCTGAAAAGGGGTAGATTGGCTCATCTTGGGATAGAGATATTCTCTCTGTACAATCTAGGTTGATTTGTGGGATGTGTGTTTTATTGCATAAAGATGTCTACCAGCAGTCTTCTTGCACTGGGCATGGGGCAGCTTTGGGATTAGAGTGCATGTAGAACATTGCCAGAGCTGAGTAAACAAGGGTGAGCTGACTAAATGACAAGAGCCCTCCTTTGTCACACACAAATAGACACCTTTCCTTTCCTCGCAAGATTTTTTAATTTTACTTTTAGGGCCACACCCCTTTTGGTGCTTGAAGGTCAATTCCAGTCATATTCAAAGAATGATGCAGTGCCAGAATTTCAGTACAGGGCTTCTCACATGCAAGGCAAGTACTGCTGAGCCGTGTTCCTATTTTCTCATACATTTAAGATTCTTCACCTAAGATGGTCCAAGTGCCATCCCGTTGTTCATTGATTTACCCGAGTGGGTGCCAGTAATGTCTCCATTTGTCCCAGCCCTGAGATTTTAGCAGCCTCTCCTTACTTATCTTTCCCAATGTTGCTGTATTGGAGGCTCTTTCAGGGTCAGGGGAATGAGACCCGTTTTTGTTACTGTTTTTGGCATATTGAATACACCATGGGTAGCTTGCCAGGCTCTGCCATGCAGGCGGGATACTGTCGGTAGCTTGCCAGGCTCTCCGAGAGATGATCTTACATATGGTGCAAAATGGTGAAAGTAAAATTGGAATGACCTTAATAAGATCCTCCCCCTTGGAAATTGGTCACCTTTGGGAATAAGTCCCGAGGTCTTGCCTTCTGCTATTGGTAAATGACAAGCTCCCAGATTCTCTCTGGTATTCTGGTGCTCCATTTTTTTGGCAGTGGAGAAAATTGCTTGTTTAGTTAATTTGCTGTCTCAGATTCTGATTGATCATGAGAAAGTATATAGAGTACTATTGCAGAGCAGGACAGAGATATTCAAATTGGGCATGGCAGACTAGTAAGATCTTCAGTAACTTCAAACTTGAGAA
The DNA here is from genome assembly GCA_028565675.1 of Sorex palustris. Taxonomy (NCBI): domain Eukaryota; kingdom Metazoa; phylum Chordata; class Mammalia; order Eulipotyphla; family Soricidae; genus Sorex; species Sorex palustris. Next base: position 28,845,103 of record JAOXYA010000025.1, on the reverse strand, counting down.
CTAAAGAGTTGATAGGAGTGAATCAGGGAAAGTTAGATTTGGTAGTGAAAATGATGAGCAGTAAATAAGAATTTAGATATCAAATGTCAACCTCATGTCAACTGTGTCTTCCTTCTGCTCTGATCTAGTTAGGATCGATTCTGAGGTTCTTCTTACATTCAGCAGACATTCAAGGTCAATGTCAAGATCTCTAAGGCTGGTTCTTGAATTTATAAAACTTACCATCTCCTTAATTATAACAAAAATCTACTTGCACAAATATTTAGTTAGGAATGGATTTCTATGCTGGAGAGCTAGTATAGCAGGTAAGGTGCTTGCCTTGCATTTGTCTGACCTAGGTTTAATGTATGGCACCACATATAATAGCCTGAGCACTGCCAGGAGTGATCCCTGAGTGCAGAGCCTGAGGTTTGCTGGTTGTGACCCCCTAACCAATAACTTCAATAAACTAAATAATATCTAAAAGGCTTTCTTCAGCATTTAGGAATTACTGGGAAGGATTCCACTTGATTAAACTCAGCAGAAAAACAAATTATAGATATGTTTATAGAATTTCATACCATGCCAGAGTGGGTTTCTAATGTCTCCATTGCTCCATGAATGGGTAAGTTCTTTAATTCCTCCACTCTTCTTACTTTCTCTTGAGAGTAAATCCTCAAAATTCTTCTCGTTTCTCAGAAACTCAGAGGCTCATGTTTTATTAGGGGCCTCCTGAAAATGCTCCCCAAAATTGGTATTATTATTGTTTATTCTAATAGCAGGAAATCCAAGCACAAAGTCTGATTTCTAAGGTAGGATTTTGAGTAATAAGTTTGCTTTCTTGTTTACTGTTTGGGCCACAGCTGAGGGTGCTCAGTGCTCAGGGCTTACTCTTGGCTTTGTGCTCAGAGGTTACCCTGGTAAGGCTCAGGGGATCAGATGTGGTGCTGGAAATCAAACCCAGTTGACTGCATGTGAGGCAAGAGCTACCTTTCCAAGCAATACATTTTCATATTGTCTTATAATCATTTCACATGTATTCTCAGGTACTTCTATGACAGTAATGCCAGTTCTCGTTTAAGTAGATAACTATTACTTCCATTACTAACTCTGCTATAGTGTTGCTCCTGTTACTCGTCTTCTGATTTCTACTTATTCAGCACTTACTGGATTTTTTTATCTGCATTTCATGCTATAATCAACAACCATGCCATTAAATAAATGTTACCTCTATATTACAGGTCAGAAAATTAAAGCTTAGAGTTTACATGGATTGAATACATTTACCCATCCAGTCAAGGTGGTGAGAGCTAATTCTAAAGCCATACATTTAATCACCATAATATAATAGTCACAATTATAAAGTAACTTTCCCAGTTTTCTTGACTTTAATTATAAAATGTGTTAGATTATATTTCTTTGTACATAGTGATATATAGCACCACTTATACTGCAATAGTCTTCTGTTTAAAACATGTACATTCATTGAAAGAGACTGTACAGTATCTTCAAATTTGTAATAAAAGTCAACAAGAAAATGTATTTGAAAATTCAGCTGTCTTTTTGAAAGTTTATCTAGAAAATAAGTAACATTTTAATTGTATTTGGTTTCAGTTTCCTAAAGAATTTTACAGTTGTACCTACTGAAGTAAACTCTTATTAAAATAATATTTGCATTAGAGAAAACTGGTAATTAATTTGCATACTGTTTGAGTGTTCATTTGTGAAAGATAAACTGTTACATTAACTTCTTGCTTTTCAGTAAAACAAAAAGTCTTGATGAAAGTTTAATGTTGGGGCTCATATCTACAAGTTTCTTCATTTAGTCTTTTTATCATCTTCCTCAGAATGATAACTTAAAATCATTCCAATTAGGTCTTATGTGCCATGACGTCAAGTTACACTGCGAAACTACAGCAACCAAAATAGCAATGTTGTTGAAGTAAACCACACATAGATTAGTGGAACAGAATTAAGAGTTCCACATATATAGGGACTATTTTATACCAAAAGATATATATATATATATATATATTTTTTGGGGGGGTCACAACCGGCAATGCACAGGGGTTACTCCCGGCTCATGCACAGGAATTACTCCTGGTGGTGCTCGGGGGACAATATGGAATGCTGGGAATCAAACCCGGGTCAGCTGCGTGCAAGACAAACGCCCTACCTGCTGTGCTATCACTCCAGCCCTGAGCTATGTATATTTTAAATAGGGCCACACTCAGCAGAGTAGGGGGACCTGGTGCCTATATGGACAGTGCTGGGAGCTACCAGGGCCAAGCCTGGTGGAGCTTGGGGGAAACACGTGGTTCGAGTGACTGAACACAGAGTCTCACATATGCTAGTCATTTGCTCTACTACTTGAGCTATTTTTCTGCCCCCAGAGTCCTTTTAATACATAGTTCTGGGAAAATTGTAGAACCACATGTAAAATAATGAAACCAGACTATTATCTTATACAAAATTTAAAACTAAAATGTATTAAATACTTAAATTAAGACCGGAAATCATAAAATGCATAGGAGGAAACAAAGGCACCATGTTTCACTGTGTAATTGTCACACCGTGCTTTTACAGTTTAAAAAACTGGTTTCCAACCTTTCATCATGTAAACTGTTGCATGGTATAATTCTATCCGTCATGCAGCTTAAATGGTAAACAGAGCAGTAATGTATTTCGCCATAATACAGTAATGTACAGAGAGATGCACATTTGTTTTCTTCTGACTTGAAATGCCCAACCCCAGAGTTCTCAGTGGGTGAGCATGGTCAGTTTGAGTGAACAGCTTCTGCAAGGAGTGGATACTAAACCATGATCACCAACTGACACCCGCTGGAATTAATCCTACCTATCTTTAAAAATGTTATTCTCCTGGGCAATTAAAAGTTAGGACTTGGAACTGGAGCAATTGTACAGCAGGTGGGGCATTTGTCTTGCACGAGGCAGACCCAGATTCGGTCCCCGGCATCCCATATAGTACTCCGAAAACCACCAGGAGTGATTCTTTTTTTTTTTTTTATGTAGGAGTACTGCTATTTATTCAGCCACTGAAGAGCTGATTGAATTGTGCATGAACTCCACCTTAGTTTTTTTTTCATTTTTTATAATTTTATTTATTGAATCACCATGAGAGTCATTACAAAGGTTTCGAATTTAAGTCTCGGTCATACAATGAAACACCCATACCTTCACCAGTGCCCATTCTCCACTACCAAAAACCCCAGTATATCCCCTTCCCCTACCTGTGGGGAAGATGATTTCCACATTACTATCTCTCTACCTTGATTATATTCAATATTTTGACACCAGACCCACCATTATTATTTGGGATTTTACCCCAATACTCAGATCTGCTGAAAAGGCAATAGTAGACAATTTGTGTTCTATTGCTGGTTATGAATAACGTAAGATGTTGTGTGGCTGCAGTAGGGCCATGTGATTTTGAAATTCCGAATTTTTAACACTTAAATCTGAAGAATTTCTGCCAAAAGTCACTGGGTTTCGAGATTTGCTCCTGAGTCTCTGGGATCATGGCCGTTGTGCAGCTCGATCAGGAGCCAGAGAGGCCGTTTGTGGGTGATGATTTGGGGTCTTGTTGGGGTGGGAAGGACAGGCCTGGCTCCACCCCCATCCCATGAGGCCCAACAAGTTTCATCACTGCAGGTCCAGACCTGACTGTCCAATGGCTTCTGGAAGAAAACGGCCACCAAGCTGCCAAAGGGGAGCAGGCAGAGGGACAACACCATTACCCCCCTGGGGTGGCCCGGTGACAGTAACATACTGTGGGGTTCAGACACCTTTCTTCCAAAAGCTTCTGGGTTTCGAGATTTGTTTCTGAGTCTCTGTGATCCTGGCCATTAAGCTGCTTGATCAGAAGCCAGAGAGGCCATTCGTGGGCAATCACTTGGGGTCTCGTTGGAGTGGGAAGGACAGGCCTGGCTCCGCCCCCATCCCATGAGGCTCAACAAGTTTCGTCACTGTGGGCCCAAGCCTGACTGTCCAATGGCCTCTGGAGGATGAAGGCCACCGAGCAGCCAAGGGGGAGCAGGTGGAGTGGCAACACCCTTTCCTCCCTGGGATGGCCCAGTGACGGTAACATACTGCATGGTCCAGATGCATTTCTGCCAAAAGGTACTGGATTTCAAGATTTGTTTCTGAGTCTCTGGGATCAAGGCTGTTAAGCAGCTTGATCAGGAGCCAGAGAGGCCGTTAGTGGGTGATGACTTGGGGTCTCGTTGGGGTGGGAAGGACAGAACTGGCTCCATGCATCCCGTGAGGCCCTGAGTGTCTCATCACTGGGGGCCCAAACCTGACTGTCCAGTGGCCTCTGAAGGATGGCGGCCACTGGGCCACTGGGGGGAACAGACCAAGGCATGAAACCTATTCCCACCTAGTTGCAGTAACCTACTGCAGGGACTGGATGCATTTCTGCCAAAACAAATCTCAACTGCTGGGTTTGAGATTTGTTTTTGAGTCTCTGGGATCATGGCTATTAAGCAGCTCAATCAGGAATCAGAGAGGCCATGCCTCCAATTATATAGCTGAGCCGGAGGTGGTTTGTGTGTGTGTGTTTCCCACATACCTAACTTTTGGCCATTTACTTTCTTGGTAAGCTTTGCCCCAAGTTTTTGGGGTCTGGCCAAAGCACAGCAGCAATTTTGGGGTATCTGGAAGTCTGAAGGTGCCATCAGGTTGCTGATGCACTTGCCTCACAGGTACAAATTGACCTGCTGGCAGCACCATACCCCCCAGCCCAATGTAATTTTTAAAAGGAAATATTATCTTTGATATAAGCTTCCATGTAAAAATTCAGAGACTGATAAAGTATATACCTATTAATTTTTAACTTTGGAATACGTGTCAATGAGGAATTAACTAACTACAGCTAAATGAAAATAAAACATTAAGTGATCTCTATTATGGAGAGACCAAGTCGTTTAAAAATTGGGTGATTTCCTCAAAATTCTCATAATATGTTTGCAAATGGTTAAAACTATGAATTAAAATAGGTCTATCTTTCAAATTCTTTTGTATAATCACAAATGACACTAGAGGCATTACAACAGAGGCTAGAAACCCTGTGCCTAACAACTAAAGTGGAACTGACCACAAATATTCCTTTTGGTACTTGTTGCATAAACTTTAATTATTGAACAAACAGAAATATCAAAGTGTCATTTGTAATGCATGCTTGACACATACACCCACGTCAGTGCTGTGTTGAGGCTACAGTTCTTGTAGTCATGCAGATACATTCAAAACGTTTTTTCCCTAATACATTTTCTTTTTACTTCCTGGGTACTTACTGAAATTATTAAGGGAGGACCCAATAGTGGGCGACAAAATAACAATATACTCAATATTTAATCTTCTAGCAAAGCAACATAACTAACTTGAAAATCAGTACTAATCACAAAACATAATGCATAGAAGTACTTGGTGAACATTTGGTGATGGGTAGAGTTTTATTTAAATTGAAGGGTGCTCTCATATATATTTGAAAAACATCACTATATATTCCTCTCTTCTTTTTTCTTCTCTGACTGAAGCAGCATGTAATTGAGAAGCGTTTTACTGGCAGAATAAGGGGTGAACTTTGCAGGCTGTGAAATAGATCTTTCCTCACTAGTCTATGTGGGAGTTACGACTTGTCTTAATTTAAACATTTCTATATTTAGACAAATGTATTATTGTACAATGCAGAAGAAGAGTACAATAAATCTTCCTTCTCTTTGATCTTCTTATGTCACCCTATCTTCTCTTTCTTTCACACTGGAATGTTTCAGAATGTCCCTTTACACTTTGACCTTACCTTCTTTTGTATCCTTGAATCTTTACTGTTTTAAAATCTTTACAATTATGCTTTCAGTCCTACCATATCCCTCTGTGCAGTCAAGGCTTCTTAATGATCAAGCAGAATAGACATAATATGATCCTCAATCCTCCAGTCTTTATGAAGAATTCTCTAGGGTTGGAATTATGGTACAGCATGTAGGATACTTATCTATCATGTGGCCAACCTGGGGTTGATTCTTGGCACTCTATGTGGTCCCACAGGTCTGCCTGGAGAGATCTCGAGTACCTATAAACACCTCTGGGTGTGCCCTCCAAACAAAGAAAAATAATGGTTCTCTAGATTACTGCTTTTCCTGTATGAATTATATGTTCTCCTGTATGAATTATGTGTTTTCCTAAATCTCATCATGCCACACCCCATATGTTTTTTCTTTTATTCTTAATTGAATCACCATGAGATACACAGTTTCAGAGTAGTTAACGATTGGGTTTCAGTCATTACCTGTCCCTTCATCAGAATACAGTTTCCATCTACAATGTCCCCAGTTACCCATCCACCTCCCTTCCCCCAGCTCACCTCTATGGTAGGCACTTTTTCTTCTTTTTCTCTCTTGCTCCATCTCTCTCTAAAACTAAAAAAAAATCCTGCTCCCAGAAGCACGTGGCCGCATTAGCAGCTGCATGGACACCTTATCATCTAGTTCTTACTCTGGATAACCTGGCAGGCTACCAAAAGTATCCTGCCCACACGGCAGAGTCTGGCAAAGTCCCTATGGCATATTCAATATGCCAAAAATCAGTAACAATGATGGGTTTCTTTCTTCTGCCCCTGACAGAGCCATGAATATGGTACTTTTTAAAATCTTAGGGCTAGGACGAAGGAGACTTTACTGGAGCCTGCTTGAGGCATTCGATGAACAACAGGATGACAGTGATACAGTGATCTCTCTCTTTCTTTTCTTTTGGGAATTATGGTTTGCAATAAAGGTACTGAAAGGTTATCGAGTTTATCCCTTTCCCTACTTTCATTGCTCAGGTCTTGTCTAGAGTGGTTCTTTCCAATTATCTTTGTTATAGTCATCCTTCTCTAACCTCGGTGTTCTTCCCATCACCATCACCACCACTTTAGGGAGGCTTTCAACTATGGATCATTCCACCTGACCCTTGTTTTTATCATCCTTGGGTATTAGTCTCATACTCTAGTTGTTGTTTTTTCTTATATTCCACAAATAAGTCCAATCATTCTAAATCTGTCCCTTTCCCTCTGATTCATTTCACTCAGCCTGATACTCTCCATGTCCATAATTTATATGCAAATTTAATGATTTCATTTTTTTCTAGTGCCTGCATAGTATTCCCTTGTGTAGATGACACCCATCTTACCATCTTCTGTGTCCTCTTACTGCTTCCTACTTTTTTGAAGAAACCCCAAGAGGATAGTATTTTAGGATAGTTTCACATTGTTTTCTTCTTGTCTCTTATCTACCTTTTTGCTGATTGATGACTCATCTTTATCATTATCTGAGACCTTTGTTCAGATTTCCAAATCCATAGGCTAGCAGACTCTCTGTCCATCAATCAGATATCTTACAGGCATTTCCAACTCAATTTACTCTTTCCTGCCCCCATCACCATCATAATCAAAACTCTCTCTTGCCTTTTATTCCCATTTCATTTATTTTACCTGTCATCTGGTTGATTCTTTCTTCTTTCTCTTTCTTTCTATTCCAAATAGTTATCTTCTAACAGTGTGCCTCTAAAATTTACACAGATCTGCTGCCCCTTTGCTGGTGATACACTCTAAACTGTTGTTCTGTTTTTAGAGATGAAAGTCATTATTTCTTTTTTGGGCTCCAATTTGTGAGAACTTCCAATTAATATCTATCTTGTTGCAGATTCTGAAATATAAACCTAATCATATTATTTTTCCTCTTGTAAGTTCTGTAGAGACTTTATTGGTCCACAAGATGAATTCTCTTATTAATTTATAGCACATGAAGTCCTCCATAATCCAGTAAAATATTTTCATCTATTCCTTTCTGTTGTCTCATTTTCTTTACTCCTAGGTGATTTCCCTTATTCCTTCGAATATTACCTCTACGCCGAATATTTGAAAAATTACAATTCCTTTCTGGAGCTTTCCCTTGATAATTTTTTCTTTTGTCTTTTGGGACACACTAGGCAGTGGTCAGGTCTTATTCCTGACTTTGCATTCAAGGACTGCTTCTGGTGGGCAGACTATATTATGTAGTGCCTAGGTCATGCACATTCAACGCAGTGTCATACCCACTCTATTATCTCTCCCTTCTTGCTCTTGATTTCTTGACTCATATATTCATCTAATAAATAATGATTACACGTCTCAAAATTAACGTAGTCTAAACAAAATGTTTGATCTTTTGAAAATTCATCTCTTTCATGATCTTTCCCATCAGGTTACGGCAATTCTATTTTTTTCCCTGTTGGTTTGACAAAAATCTTGGAGTTAACTGATTGTTTCTATTTCTTCTATATGCCATAACATAGTCATAGGTAATATCTGCTAATATGTTTTCAGAACATATATACTTTTGACTTGAAAACATGATACAAGTCATCATTCCCTTTTGCTGATTATCTGTAGTTCTCTAACTGGTTTTCCTGACATTACTTTGTTCCCTTCTGGTCTAGTCTCATCAAAGCATTCATTGTAATCCTACTAAGAGATACATCAGATCATTTCATTTTTGTTCCTACTCTTTCCACCCATGTCATCAGTGTATCTTTTATATCACATTGAAAGAAAAGGCTATTTTCAATACTCATTTCTCTTAATCCCACTGAGAGATTTTTTTTATGTTGCCAAAGAATTCTAGCAGTGAGATGGGAATCCAAATCCTTCTACATCTCAAATTTTTTAAGAGCAAGCTTATTTATCAATTAATTTTGAATATTTCTCTTGCACTGTTGCACATAATATAAACTATCACATGAAAAAAATACTGATATTTATCTAGTGTACTCATTTGTATCCAAACTGTACAATACCAAGAATAAAGATAAATTACAATAATTTTTACCTCCCAAAACTTGATTCATAATATAAATTTATTAAAATTTTGATTGTAGTCTCATTGTAAATAAATAAGCTATACTAAGCCACATACATGCTTTGCTGGAAAACATATTAATTTTTGTGGTCTGGGTGTCCTAGACCTTGTTAATATGTGAAGGAGGAAAAAATTTGTTGTGGATCTTATTAACAACAGCCACAAAGCCAGCCTCAAGGAACCAAGGGTTAAATTCATCTCTTCTGTCAATATTGGTGTCAGAATCCCTGAAAATATTTCTGATTTGTAGTCATCTAAATTAAATATCTCCTTGAAGTAGATGCATACCTTACTTAGAATTATACTATCCCTGGGAGGGTTTATTTTTGGTTCTTAACCTTTTGAGTGTCAGAGATTGCTGGAAGATTTGGAAAAAAAAAGCTGTACCTTTCTTCTCTGTAAATACCCAATCACTCAGTTACTGAAATGTATAAGTTACAGATTAAAGTTAATAAAAATACATCTGTGAATTTTGTAGGATCCATGGATCTCAAGATTCAACAGAATTATCAACGAGAATTATGCACTTTTCTTTACTACCTAGAAGGTTGTATAATTTTGGTCAAATCACATATGATGTTTGTGCTTCAAATTTCATCATTTACACAAAGAGGCAAAGATTTAGTTTAGCACACAGAGGGTGGGCTGGCTAAGTCCCATTGTACTATAAAAAATGAAAGTATAATTTCATCTAGGAGGAAAGCTGACTCAATAACTGAGAAGTGTGAAGCTTTACAGAGTAGTAACTCACCTTCCTAAATAGTCATGGTAAATTGAACCCAGTTTACCTAGTGCAATAGAATATCACCAAAAGAGAGAATTAGCTTATTTCAGTAAATGCTTCATTTGAAAGTAAATAATTCTAGTTTTCAGTGCCAGTCAGTCCCTGCTCTGCTTTTCTTAATCTGTAAAACAGCTCTTAGCATCAATCTCTCTTTATCCTATGATTAATTAAGCAATCATCTCTTTTAAAGATTTATTTCTTTTTTGTAAAAACGGATGGCATGTTTTTAATGAAATTGTAAAATCTGATCAATGTCTTCCAATCCAACAAAAAGAATACAACATTGTGTGCAAAGCAATGATTTTTAAATCAATTCATGTTTTATGTTTTATACATTCATTTCTCCCCAACAACTGAAAAATAAATTAAAAAGATTTTAAGGCAGTAAAATGCAGCAATATTTTAATAGAAATTGTGCTGGATGCTCTGGCATGCTGGAATATTCAGTGATGGTGAAACGGTTTCACACAGTGGTGCCAGATGAGCTTCGTGGCTGCCTTCCTAAAGGGTGGATTCCCATTGCATAGTTTTGCCAAAAGCCAACAAGATGTGACATACTTATCATAACAAGCATATTTTGGCTTGTATCAAGTTATTTGTACTGTTGTGATGCCTGTATAAATGGTGGATTGGTAACAGCAAGCTCATTAGTCTATAGTCACCTCTCATATTCTTCTTCCTACCCTTCCTCCTCCTCCTCATCATCAGCAGCTACAATTTACTGAGCATAAAATAGGAGTCAGATATTATGCTCTTATTCTATACCTTTTAGGTGATCAGCACAACCTTCCAAATTAGCTATCACTGTTACAGTTGAAGAAGCTTAGGTTCAAAGAACTTAAGCAATTGCCATGGGTTTTTAGTAAATGGTGGCAAGGCTATTGGAGAAAAGCTGAATTGCACAGAGGGAACTATAAGAAATGTGGTGGCAGGAAAAGGATGAAGGAGACGTTACTGGGGCCTGCTCGAGGCAATTGACAAATAACAGGAAAACAAATACAATATTACCAAAATAAAGTCTTGTAAGTTGAAAGGGGGAAATGCATATTGTGATTATAGAATAAAATACAAGGCTACATGAGAAAACTTGAGCTAATAATTTTTCCTCTTTTACACTGTTAGCATAAAAAATGCTGAAGTTCTTGCTTCATCTTATGAATTCCTCTTCCGTCTTATTTACAGAGATAGTGAAGTTGGCCCAGAGAGGGGGTGATGAAGCAGGACTGTTGGTGAAACTGGTTAGCCACCCCTTAGCCATAGACTACTGTAAATCTGTTCTTGTCTCAGATTTTGTTGTCCTCTCCATAGTGTGGCCCTGCAGAAAAGCAAATCTCTTTGATGGCCTTCTGCTTCAGAGGGGAATATTCCGCCTTTCACCATGTTGTCTCTTATCCCTGAGAGGATTTATGATCAGAAATTTGATTCACCATCCCTCACTGATTCCTACAACCTCACAGATTGGCGGCCTGCGTGCTTTCCCAGAGATCTTCCCCTTAAATGCATTTCTACCTTCAAGTACTCTCCAACACACATGTTTACTACTATTGTACAAGTAGCTGCACATGAAGTTGTTGCTCTTCTAGCTTCTTGAGACAAAAGAGGGAACAAGATGGAAATTTTCACTGCACATATGCACCTTACAAACATCTACACACTACATTGAAATAAAAGAGCAATGGGAAAATGGAACTCAAGTACTCTTTCTATGTAGCTCATGTGCGTCCTTGCATTTGAGAGAGAAGGCAATAATGTTACATCATAAAAATGGTCCTTCTTTTAATTACTCAATTGATCCTTTAAATTAAAATTGTAGCTTTAGGCACCATAACAACAGGAAGAAAGAAGCTGTTTTGATGGTTTTTTCCTCAAGTCATCCTTCCTGAAATGGAGTGTATAGCCTACCTGCCTAGCAGAGACAATGATATCGCTTCTCTCCTCCCCATGTTGCTTGGATGAAACCCACTCTTGAATCTCTAGGGCCCAGGGGAGTTCAGTGGGCTAATAGGCAATCCCAGCTGAACCTTGGCAGACCTTCCCACCAAACCTCAGGGGTTACTGGATTTGTAATGCAACCCCAAAGGCATTTATGAATCAGCTGCAGTGGAAGTGCTTGCTTGTGGCATCTTGCCAAGACCCTATTAGAAGTCTCTCAGAAGAGCCTGACAACAGATATTATAAAGGCTGCAAAAGGACGATTATGGTCTGTCATTTGAAGAGTCTACACATGGACTACACATTTAGTTTTCTTCATTATAGATGGAAAATGCAAGCACCCCTCAAGTATAAACTGTTTAGCCAGGACCATCTACTGTATATTAGCTGCAAATACAGTGAAGATATTTTTACACATCTTCACTTTTCCTTTGGGTACAAAACAAACTTAGATACTAGGAATTTGGCACTTCATTTCAAATTTGGTATCCTAAGCTTATCTTGTCTTGGTTCAACACATAATCTTTTATTAACTGGTATGAAAGGCCACTGAAAAAGATTTCTCTTCTGAAACTGGTATTTGCTCATAGAATCAGATGTACCATGTCTGGTTTAAGTAGCCTGAATATGAAGTCTTCCACACTGATAGAGTGCTGTTTTAAAAAAGAGAGAAATAAAGAAAATTATTCCTTATAAAGACTGATGGAGAGTTTCAATACATGTATAAGAGGAAAAAGGATTGTGCAGAAGGACAAGAAATTATGATGGAGTGGTGCTCAAATTAGACATAAAAGCTTTGGAAACCACATTCTTTTTTAACCCTCAACCCTACTTCATATTAGATGATGATTAATTACAAACGAATATATATTTAAAAATTTTTAAATTCTACAAAAAGAAAAATTTCATTGATGCTCAGAATATATAAAGAAAATAAGGCCCTCACTAGGACATCACATCTGCTAGTAAGATGTTTTAAGATGAAATAAATACCATCATTTGGGTGCACTTTTATAAAGCATAATTAATCTCACTTGCATTGTGAAGCTGATTTTTAGCACAAAATAATTCCTGCTCCCCAAGGTCAGCTTCAGATTTATTTCAGCAGAGTTAAAATTTGCTCCCACAGAGTTACAAAAGAGGAATTAAGAGTTTTTTTGGTGCACAAGGATGGAAAAAAAATAATGGAAGTAAAAGCAATTGGAAAAAAATGAGGAAATGTGAGTTTGGCACGTTTGCAAAAGGAGTAAAGTGATAAAGATAGAAATTATTGAACAAAATATACAGTTGCTCGAAATATTTTTTAAAAATACAATTCTGTCTCTCTATGCTCTAATTTTTTTTTGTGATTAAAAAGTTGATTACCCTAGTGGAGTTTCCTTATGTGATAAGTGACTAGTCCT
>JAOXYA010000025.1:28593282-28610678 GCA_028565675.1 Sorex palustris | reverse complement strand
GCACTCAGGAATTGCTCCTGGCAGTGCTCAGGGGACCATATGGGGTGCTGGGAATCGAACCTGTGTCGGCCATGTTGACTGCGTGCAAGGCAAACGCCCTACCCGCTGTGCTATCGCTCCAGCCCCTCATCGTCAGATTTAAATGAAACCATCTGCTTACCTGTCTTGTCAAAATCAGTCTCAGAGTCCATTGGGCTGGATGAGCTAAATAAATAATTGTCTAATAATGCAGGAGTCATAAGTGCTCAAACCCCAGAGCCATTCAGCCCACATGGGGACTGGGTGGAATCCCTAAGGCAATGACCAGGGGGTTTGGGGGGTTGGACTAATGAGTCAAGGCTTCTTTGAGGGATGATGAAAATGTTTAAGAGTCGATGGTAGTGATGGGTGCCTAACTGAAATGGACAAAAAGTGCTCAAATTATGCACTTAAAGTGGGTGCATGGTATTGTCCATGAATTACATCTCAATCAAGCTAATAGATAGTAAGAGTCCAAAGCACCTGACTTTCAGTTTTGTTACTATGAAATGGGGGCCTGAGTTCTCACAAGACATGTGAACAACAAGAACTAGAGTCTCAGTTGAGTAGCAAGTCACAGCAAAGATTAAGGGGGTGGGGACCATTGCCCCCACTCCCTGCCCAGCTTTCCTGGCCCACCAGAGCCCCGCCTCTTCCTCTCTAGACTGTTATCAGAGCTTCCTGTTGAACATTTGCGAAAGCAGTTACCTCTCTCTCTGTGACAACTCCTCTTGCTGTCCATGACAGCACCTGCAACCTGCAATCTTTCATCTGTTAAAGCTAGAAGTCGCTGTGGCCAGATGAGGTCATCTTTGAAGCCCAATGCTGATGCCCACACTGCCCCCACCCACAGGAAACTTCCTAGCCCCATCAGCCAGGAATGGTTCCTTCACCAGGTTTGGATTCACGCTGTTGGGAGTAGAAAACCAATCTCTTGGGACTGGAGCAATAGCACAGCGGGTAGGGTATTTGCCTTGCATGTGGCCGACCTGGATTCAATTCCCAGCATCCCATATGGTCCCCTGAGCACTGCCAGGGGTAATTCCTAAGTGCAGAACCAGGAGTAACCCCTGTGCATCACCGGGAGTGACCCAAAAAGCAAAAAAAAAAAATCTCTTTGCAGCACTTTTTGTCCCTCAGTTTCCCCATCTTTTCTTTTTCTTGGCCTCTGATTCCAGGGAGAGCCCACCGATCATCCACCTGTGGGGGTGGGCATCAGGGAATCAGGCTTGGAAGGCAGCAGCCACCCCTTTCCCTGTGCCCCCCATTCCCACCCCCTTGGAGAGCATGCCCAGGAGTGGAGAGGGGTGCCATGGTGTCAGGGCACTGGCTTGACTACTAGAGTGGACGTGGGGCCTACTACTGTGTAACCCTGAAGATTAAATAACGTGCCCCCCAGAAACATTTTCTAAGGAGTTGCTTTGACTGCCCAAACTGCCTTCCGAGGAGCCCTGAAATCCTCTACCCGATTTTCACTCGAGAAAATGAAAGGGCATGCCAGCTGTCCAAACACAGTCAACAGATCACATCAGGCAACCGAGTTGGTGATGAGGAAAAGAATCTGATCAGGAACTGACCTCAGGTGGAATCCACAGCTGGAGTCTTTGTGCAGCAGGGAGGGCTCTTGTCTTGCACATGGTGACCTGGATTCAATCCCCAGCACTCCATACGGTCCCCCGAGCCCTTCCAGGAGTGAGCACAGAGCCAGGAGCAAGCCCTAAGCACCACGGAGTGTGACCCAGAAACAAATAAAAACATTCAAAAATGAAAATAAAATTGGGAGGTGGATAGAGGTGGGAAGGTCAGGGAAGGGACTGCTGAGACAGTGATAGGTGGAGAAAGGGTCACTCAGGACAAGGACTAGATATTGAGAGGAGGGGAAGGGACATGCGTGATTCCCTGGGCTGTAAAGCCCAGTGCCCATGGGGGAGAGAATAATGCCTGCAGAGAGGCAGGCAGGTGGACTAGAAACAGGAGACATTGTTGGAGGAAAGTGAGCATTCGTGAAACCCCATTGGAATTACTTCATAACTATGTAACTCACAGTGATTCAATAACAGGTTTTTTTTTAAATAAAATAAAATGAAATTCACCAATTGGAAGGTGAGAGTCTTCTGGTGCAGCCACCTGAAGTCCATCTGACCAGTGGGGTTCCAGGAAGGCTGGACCCAGCGACCAGGGCAGGTTCAGGACTCTCCAATGAGAGAGGCGCATTTGGATTTGTGTCTTTGACAAATGACCTCGCTCCTGAGAGCATCCGAAGGGTGTTAGGTTCAACGAATAGAAACCCCTGCTCAATCAATACGAAGCGCGGCTCTCACACAACAGGAAGGCCAGGAGAAGTGCAAATTTCAGAATTGATTGATCCCGCGGCTTGGCAGTATCACCAAGGACCCACGCGCCTCTCCGTTCTCCGCCCTGCCATCTGGGGTGATGGCTTCCATATCAGCCTGGTGGCAGCTTGGCGCACTTCCCGGCAGCTCATCCAGATCCTGCACCATCTCCTGGGGTTCCCAACCCTTTCCTGGGGACCTCGCAGCAGTAGCCCCTGGCAGAGGGCAGCCGATGGCCCTCCCCCATGCCACCAGGTCTGTGTGAGAGAGGATGCCCGTTTGTAAAGAGGAGAGGATGATGCGGCTGTGGAGACAAACAGTACGACTGTCCAGAAGCCACAAGGATGCGACAGGATGAGGATGAGAGCTCTAAAGTTTCCTCTGGGCTTCCAGGCAGAAACTGCATGGCCATAAGATCTATAAGATATGGATATCTCTAGGGAAAAAGATCCTCAAAGTGCATAATGAAAACATATTCAATTCACCCCCTTGAAAGGAATATAATATTAGGAAATGCTCTAATTATTAAACCACATATAATAGCTTTGGTTAAAATAATCATTTGCATATGTCCATATATATATGTATGTAGATAAACCAGAGATTGGAAATGCTTCAAAATAACTGCATAATATTTATGCCTACAGTGTGAAACCTAAAAGTTCAAGTATACTTTATAAGGAGGGTTTTATAGTTCCTCAATATGTTTAAAAAACTTCACAAAACTCTAATACAATTTAAAAAGAAAATATCATCTTAAATTAACAGACTACATTTGTATTGTCTTGGATTAATGGCAGAAAAGTCTCCCAAGCCTACTTCTAATTTCCCTACACTCTGCCATCATCAGACATATAGTGATCAATATCTTGGCCACCCCCTCAGGTGCCTGGCTTTTATCAGACTATGCCACTAACCTACAGTGTTTACCAATGAAATCATACAATGTTATGTTAGCAGGAAAAATGTCTTTCCTCTACTTAACACTTTAGGTAACATGGGACTTTGTCACTTACTCATTTTCGAAACAGAAGCTGAGAGTTGCCTTCATTTTCCCTCATCTAGCAAGTGAATTCTGAGTATAGTTAGCTAAAAGCTACATAAACAATTCTAATTCTTGTCATGGCTCTGTTCTGTGGGTCTCCCTGTCTCTCACATACCATATTTTATACAGCCTTATATTAGAGAAATATGAGACTGAAGATCCACCATCCACCACATCTGTCAGCATAAGGACAGAGTTTATCTGATAAACAAGTCATTTTTGGAAACTGCAGATGCTCCCACTGTGAAGTATTAAATGTGGCCCCGCTAAGATACATAGAATGGGGTTCCGGTTGACTGAACGCGGGCTGATAAGCTCTGCACAGCTCAGAATGCTGTTTGCCCACATACTAATGTTAAACAAAAGAACCGCAGACTGCAGAGAAAGGATGCGGGTCAGACCAGTAAATTGCTTAAACCCTTAGGCAGTCTCCTGAAAAGAAAAGGCATGAAAGAAGCTGATATGAGCTTTTATGCAGAATTGTTCTGTTTATTATCCCTGTTAAGAAAATGATGGCAAGTGTCTTGTTAAACTCTATATTCCCAATAAGACAAGGGACTCTCTCTAAACAATATGCAATATGCCATTGGTCATCACTTGATAAACCTTGCTTCTGTATTATTTGTAGATTATAAATGCCATAAAAGACAACACCAAAGCAGTAAACATGATAACCATAAATGCTATTAAATTTGTATCTTAGTGTTATCCTACCTGATTTGTCACTGGACATTCCAAGTTCATAACAAACTATCTTGGGAGAATGTATTTTGTATAAAAATTACAATTTCCCCTTAAAACTTTGTTCATTTTCAATTATGATGATTCTGTTTCAAATGAATTTCTGAGACAATGAATGAAAAAATCAGAATAAAATATGTCACAGAGGCAACACATAAACTTACTATAAATAACACAGGTATAATTTTGCAGTAAAATTCTCCAGTGGATAATACGAGAGTCAATATTGAATCCCCTCATGTTAGGAGTTGGAGCTTGTGGGAAGAGGGGGGAAGATTCTTGAGTCTGCTAAACTTTCAATACTTCCCCTCAGTGCTGACCCCTCATCAAGCAGCATCTTTTTTGAAAGCAGGTTTTTCTTGTACTCGGACTCCTCTCTTCCCCCTCCCCTCCCACAGAGACAGTCCTATTCTGATTCATGTATTGGGACAAAGGAAATGAGGGAAGATCCCAAGGCTTAAGGAAAATCTGATGAGAGAAACCTAACAGATAAGCAATCCATTCCATCCACATCACAAAAGCAAGAAAAGATGTGGCAATCAAAGGGCCACTGTACAGGAGGAAGAAATAAAACAACATGATGTAAAGACAGAATAAAGGAAAACACATACAGGCAATTGTGTCAACAATAAAAAAATTAAAAATTACCCTTTGCTTAAAAGTAGTAAAACATGTCATTGAGTACAACTTTGACATTTCCCTGCGGCTTTTCTCAACAGGCAACAAATGAAAACAATCTTGAAACCCTTCTGGTAAAGGCTCAGTGTAAGAGGCCTGTCCATACGTTGTCATTGGATAATCTTACAATCATGGTCAGGCTTAACCTGTTTATGCCTATAGGAGCAACAGGTTTTTTCTTTTTTAACAGAAAATGCTCTGCTCTGGACCCACATGTTTTAAAAACAAACACAAAAATGTAAGGTACACACAAGCATGATGTTTAATATCAAACTCAAATTTTAGAGGAAAATTAAGTGCAATAGTTCTCTTGCCAGGGACAGAGAAACTGAGAAACGTTTTAAAACCACTTTTCAAAGTAGTAGCAAAGGTAGCCCCAGCAGCGAGAGGAAGGTGGAAAGGAAATGGCTGGTCTGGCCTGCCTGGGTCAGTGTGGCCAGAAATTAGGAGTTTCAGGGAAACCAGTAGAGTTCAGTTAAGGACAGATAGAGAGGAAAAGGGAGGTTCACAGAAGTGAAAAACATTCAACTCTGGAGTTTGACAAAAATAACAGCCACAAAATTTCATGCACAAGATTCTGACACTGTGACATTGCAACTCTAGTGAATGGTCCGTGGAGGGAGCTGTTGACACAAGTTCCTGGGTGGAGATAAAATGACACCATTACATCCATCTGAAAAGAAAGAAACGGAAGAGAACTTAACTAAACAACACATTTGAAATGATTTGGCAGAAAGAACTTTCCTCAAAGTTACAAATCTGCTCTCCAAGGGTGCTGCCTAATGTAGATTCCCTCCCAGGCACCTCCCCGAGCCCTCATGGATCACAGCCCAGTGTCACAGCTTCTGTCTCTCCAGAGCAGAGGCAGATACTCTCCAGATCACAGGAATAAACCTACCACTCCAAAGGAAAAAAACTCTGAGAGGGGCTAAAAGGAAGTGAGTTAACCCCTGCACTGCCAGCAAAATTATTAGGCAAATATTTCTGGTGGATGGCACACCAGGCAAATAGGCTGGGGAGGCAACTTCATCCCAAAGGTGACTTTCATAATTTGGGAAGGACAGTGTCTGAGGGAGGGGTTTCTTTTCAGAGAATGCTTTGACTCCAGAATTACACAAAGGGCACAGCTTTTCAAATGCTTTATTTCACACATTTTTCCTTTTCCAAGTAACTTTTTTTGGTCTTCTAACTGTTTAATCAATAGCATTGATGATTTGATAATGGCAGACTATATGTTTTAGACTGAGGAGGCTGCCTGTTTAAGATTAATTCCCAAACACTTTATCACCTAATTTGGAGGATCTGTCAAGGCACAGAGCGTACTATCTGCCTAAAGAGTGTCAGAGAGAGGACAGAGCTGGAGTACAGTGAGAGGGTAGGGCACTGGCTTTGCTTGTGGCCGACAAGAGTTGACCTTAGCATCCCTTATGGTCCTCTGAGCTCCCCAAGAGTGATTCCTAAGTGCAGAGCCAGGAGGATGTCCTGAGCATAGTCAGATGTGCCCTCCACCAACACTGCCCTATACCCCCTCGTCCGAAATAAAAATAAGAGTGCCAGATAACAGGACTCTTAGAGTATCCTGATTGTGGCTCCCTTCTGCTTCATCCCATCTGAGAAAGACCAATAGTAAGAACATGCTAGAATTGAGAACTCTGAGAGCAATAGTGATAACATTGATTTACAAAAGCAGGTCCTGCTCTTTTTTTCCACGGGGCCATCTGGTAGTGCAGCCCTGACAGTTTAGTGCTCAGGCCCTCAGTCATGCTGGGAGCTATTAGGTTATATCCTGTGAGATAGTGCACCCCGTGTCAGAATCAACTCAAGGCCTCACGCAGAGCCCTTTGTGCCATATTTCTGGTGCTCAGGTTTTTGCTTGTTTGTTTTCAGTTCCAGATTTCCTTCTCTTTGCATGAGTGTGTGTGTGTGTGTGTGTGTGTGTGTGTGTGTGTGTGTGTGTCCTGTGAGCCTGTAGGTGAGTGTGGAGTGGGAGGGTAAAGAGCTAGATCAACAAGGAATATTTTGTAACTTATTAAATTTCATTTACTTTTATATTAAGTTTTGGAAAATAAAAGTCTTTTTTTTAACATTGCATGTATACTTCCTTTTAGAAAACTTCACACAAATCTGAAGTTTTCTGAATCTGATCTGAAGTTTAAAAACATTTTTGAGTATAAATATGAATTAAAATGAGAAATTATAATGTTTTCCTTTTCAATATATATCTAATTTGTGGTCAAATTCAGTTATGATCACAAATCATTTCTCTTAGTCATAAAAGTATGTGTATATCTTGAGATATAAAATAAGAATCAGCATGCATTAAAATCAAGCATATAAAATTTCATATTAAATCTAGTTTTGACAATACTTATTATTTGAGAGACAGTGGGGAAAAAATACTGGGAAATTCTCTTTCATGTAATTTTAGTAAAACTGAATGAAAAGATGAGGACCCTATGTGAGAGGTCAAAGATGACCTTGATTTAATATATTTCTTTACCTATAATATCTTATTCTCATAATCTACTGAAAAAGTTGGACAGAAATCATGATTAGCATCAAGTTATTCAATAGGGACATTATGGTAAAAATTTAATGACCCTCATTTATAATTTAATTAGTTTATAGCTACGTTTTTTATTCTATTAATATTTTTTAGTAGTTTATACATTCGATTTGCTTGAGCAGGCCCAGTAACGTCTCCATTATGAGACTTCTTGTTACTGTGTTTGGCATATTGAATACTCTTGGTAGCTTGCCAGGCTGTCCGAGAGGGGCGGAGCTGGAGCGATAGCACAGCAGTAGGGTTTTTGCCTTGCACTCAGCCAACATGGCCAACTGGAGTTCGATTCCTCCGCCTCTCTCGGAGAGCCCAGCAAGCTACCGAGAGTATCTCGCCTGCACGGCAGAGCCTGGCAAGCTACCCGTGAGGTATTCGATATGCCAAACACAGTAACAAGAAAGTCTCCAATGGAGACGTTACTGGGCCCGCTCGAGCAAATCGAGGATCAACGGGAGGGCCTTTACCTTTTTATCATATAGTACATAGGTGGACTATTTCTTGAATGCCAAGTTGTTGAATTTTGTGTCTTGAGATCTTAGAAATGAGGAATATACTGCCTACCAAAAGCTCTGGAACTTTTTCCTAAGATGTTCTGCTTTGGCATATGGGTTATTTCAAGTTATACTAACTTCAGGCCCTGCAAATTTGTGAGAGAATTTGAGCACCCCTTAACACCTAGAACTAAAACTGTGGCTCTTATGCAGAGATATAGTTACTACCAGATAACACCTTTCTACCAGAGAAATCTTTCTATAGGGTAGGACATACATATAATTATCAAGTATGTTTTCACATGGGAGTCACCCTTTTCTTTTTGTGTTTCCACTCATTAATCAATGTCCCAAGTCACCAGCCTCTCCTAAGCTGGGGACATACAGGCTCATTTTGCCCCACTGGTTTAGGAATTATTTCTATTACAGATTCAATATGTAGTAGTAATTTGGTTTGCTTTTAAGTCTCTTACCAATCTCAGTGATTTCAACTTGATTATTTAAGCAGTCGAAGAAGAAAGTCAATAAATAGGGGAACTTTTCTCTCTTCCCCAACACTGACTAATTAGGACACAAAAATGCTTTAGGTAACTAAGAAGGTCTTGCTCTGCTGTCACCCAAAAACCAATCAATCAAGTGACACAGGGACCAGTAGAGAGCTTTATTGGCAACAAACCAGTAAGCAGGAAGATGTCAGACTTATGTTCTTAGTAATCATATTATCTGCATAGACAAAAGAAGTCATTTTTTCAGGAAAAAAGAACAGGGAAATATGTCTTTAGAAAGTTTGGGTTGCAGGCCAGTGTGTGCCAGAATGAATAATAAAATTTCCTTTTGAGTTGGTTCTCAGAAACACTTAAATTATACTTAAACAGAGTAAGGGTTAGCCTTGAGCGGGAAGGATAAACTGAAGATAAACTGTCCTCATATTTAGACTTTGGAGGAAGGAAAAGACTAGGACACTTGTTCTTGTCTAGACAAGTTTATTGTTTTCTAATATGGGTCTTAGAGACAGTTTAAATCTCTCAATGGATGCGGCAATCACATCTTTAATTATAAACTCCTTCAAATCTTTGTCTGGAGATAAATGTACACAAATTCCACACATAAATATAAAGGAGGAATGTTAATGGTACCACAAAGATGCACAGGCCCCAATGCCTGGTATTTGTGAAACCTATAAAAATGTTAGTTTATCAGAGAAAAGGATGATAAAAGATGTTATGAGAGCTAGGAGATTGGACATTGGTTAGAATATCATGCTAGCAACACAGGTTTGATCTCCATTACCACCTGGTTCCTGTGCATCCCTGGAGGCCTCTGGTATGACTCTGGAGGCCTCTGCACTGCCAGGGTCACCCAGACACTCCTGGCACCACAAGGCTGAAACAGAATTTTATTTGCATCCTCAGATCTTTGCATAACTGCCAGCCTGATTGGCTAATAACTGGTGGCATCTGTGGCTTCCTGACCACCTCTTGATAGCCTCTATCTGCCAAAGAAAGATGTTGTTAAATGAAAGACATTCATTTTGGGGAATTACTCATTGATTACTGAAGTGGGCCCAATATAACTACAAAGAAGTTTACAAGAAAAAAGAAACAAAACAGGCAGAAGCAGTGTCATAGTCAGAGGAGATGAGATGATGATGCTACATGGCTGGCTTTGAAGCTGGAAAATGGGAACATAAGTCAAGGACTTCAGATGGTTTTAGAAGCTTTTGGAGAAGAGAGGAAACAGATTCTTCTCTCAGGTTTCCAAATATAAATTTGCACATATGTTAATTTAAAAATCAGGACAACAGTTCCCAATGGAATCGCTTATATTAAGCTCCATAATGTCAAGGTGTGAGGAGCACACTCATCAGTCCAAATGTTTAAAGAATGAACTGGAGACATGAAGCACAGTGAAGCAAACCCTTTCCTGACCTCCTTGCAAACTGGTATCTGGTAGGCAGGCCCCAAATGTGGTGAGAACAGGCGTTATGTTCCTCAGGGTACAAGTCTCTCCTCTGATTCTCATTGCCTGAGTACTATGGAATGCACAATCTGCCTAGATGTTGCCTAAAGTTTTATTGGATAAATCAAATCCCTGCACCCCTTAGGTTTGGTTGCACTTTTAGAAATGGAATTTTGTGTCTCCGTTCTCCTTTGTTTTCTCATAGCAGGAAAATTTACCTGGATTGCTTTGAGCACACCCCTCCCCACCTCTTCCCCACATATTCTGTAAGTTCAAATACTCTTTCAGTCTGCAGTCATTATATAGAACACTGTGGGTAATTTTCATCTACTGTTAAAATGTTATGTCTTGAAAATGGACTTCAGCTTACTTTAGCTAACAAAAGGAGATTGAAATAGTTTTTATTTTCTCAGAAATAGAATCTTAAAACAGCAAGTCAGGGATCACCTTGTCAGCAGTAGTTTGGTAATACATCTTGTTCTACTAATGAAAAGTAAGCTGGTAATAACCAATCTACTTCTTTATTTTTTTTGGTTTTTTGGTCACACCCGGCGATGCACAGGGGTTACTCCTGGCTCTGCACTCAGGAGTTACTCCTAGCAGTGCTCAGGGGACCATATAAGATGCTGGGAATCGAACCTGGGTCGGCCACGTGCAAGGCAAATGCCCTACCCGCTGTGCTATCTCTCCAGCCCCCCAATCTACTTCTTTTTGATCCAGTAAATTTTGCCTTCTCATTTTTGTACCTTCTCATTTCTGCCTAGAAAAGCTTGTTTTACAATTGTGTCTACTAGATTAGACTGTCCTTGCTTCCAAATTTATTTGTGTGTGTAAATAAACTATGCTCTAATATAAATTCAATTTATCTTTTATATTAACAATATTGTTTGCGGACTTCTGAACTTCAAATTGTAATACAACATTTTTTGATTGCTTTAAGTAATGTGCTATAACAGAATGAAAAACTAACAAATGTTATTGGTTCCATTTTAATTTAGATATGAAATTCAACCAATGTAATACCTTTCTCTTCAATGGGATGCACAAGTTCCTGATGCAAGAGTGGTGATAGCAGGTATTGTTTGTCCACAGTTCTCCAGTTCTTCAATATTTTCAAAAATAAGAATATTGAGTGATAAAAATGCTCATGATTAGAGTTGGAAATACAAAGGTTTATTGGAATGTAGAAGGGAAAGGAAGAAAAAATCCTCAATGGGGGGGTCGGGGGGGACTTAGTATAAGACTAAGTTAACTATGGCTTGTGTGTGTGTGTGTATGTGTGTATGTGTGTGTGTGTGTGTGTGTTTGCATTTACAGGAAAACTAGGTACTTGCATTAGTTAGTAACTGACAAGACTGTTATAGAGAATGCAGAAATTTTACTGAGTGGTTCTGCTGGTTTAGGTATCTAGCTACAGAGCGTTTGCCTTGTGCGCAGTCAGCCTGGCAGAGCTGGGTTTGATTCCTCCCCCTCTTGGAGAGCCCGGCAAGCTACCGAGAGTATCTCGCCTGCACGGCAAAATCTAGCAAGATATCTGTGAAGTATTCGATATGTCAAACACAGTAATAACAAGTCTCAAACTGGAGATGTTACTGGGCCCGCTAGGGCAAATTGATGAAAAGTTGAAGATTTCACTTTAGGCATTATTATAGATTATCTCTTAGGCTCCAAGTGTCTAAAGTCTGGGGCAGAATCTATGATGTTGGACAATTGTTAACTTTCCATGCATCAGAAAAACCCAGGAATTCACGGTCACAGTCACGGTCCTCCCGTTGTTCATCGATTTGCTCGAGCCGGCCCAGTAACGTCTCCATCATGAGACTTCTTGTTACTGTGTTTGGCATATCGAATACATCACGGGTAGCCTGCCAGGCTCTGCCGTGCGGGTGAGATATTCCCGGCAGCTTGCCGGGCAGGAATTCACAAATATGTGAAAAATTTAGGATGAGAAAGCAGACAAAAAATGGGATAACTCACAGCAGCAGGCAAAGGGAAAGTCAGATTTCCTTTCATTCCCTGTGGATGGTACTTAAAGTCCCTAAAATATCTGTACTTAGAAGCTAGAAAACCTGTTTTAAAGCTCCCATAATACAGTGAACAATTTTTTTAAAGAAATAAACAAGTCATCACTTATAAATGTTTGCAAGCAATTACTTGCACATCAAAATAGGTCTTGACTAAAAGATTTCTTTTATAGAGGACTCTGAAGACTCAAAAGTTTGCTCTTTATAAGAGACATTAACATCTTTAAAGAACAGTTTATCACTTTAATCTGTCTAGGACGAAGTCTGGGGCTTACAGATATCCAGAAATGCTAAAATAAAATTACCAAAGTTGGGGTATTTGATGCACTAGAATTATAGTACCATGTTGTGGTGCAAGTTTGTAGCATTTAATTTTTTTTCAACTGTCAATGTTACTAATTCCATAGAGTGAAAGTGAGTGATAATCTAGAATTAGCAATGCACCCTAGCAGTCTTCAAACATTTTTATTTATTTATTTTTCAGAGACTTGATAGAGGAAGGAAGAATTTGTGGGGGTTGAGTTTGCATTGTCTGAAAAGACTGACTTTAGGACATCTGCATTGTTAATGGCTGCTTCAATTTGCATTGTTCACATAATGGTTTTCTCTAATGTGAGATTAACTTCAATGAAAGTGTTTTGTGGCTATTTTAATTTTTAGATATTCCCTCTAATTGGTCTCCATGCATTTCTTTTACATTTGCTACAATTTGTGCCTGTGACTATAGTTAGAAAAAAGTCAAACTTTTAACTTTTAGCTATGAATTTTTTAATTTCTTGAATGGTTAGGTTAGAAATTTTATCTTTTAAGCTATTGAAATTAAAATTTTTCTAACTGACATGGTTCCTTTCTTAGAATTTGAAGGATTTTGAAACACAACATCTGGGATATTGATTGTATCATTATCATTCTCTCAGGAAATGAAAGTTCCCTAGGCAGGAAATACACATTCTAATATTTTACAAGCTTCTAATATTGATTGTGGTCAAGCATTGCATAGTATTGGCTGTATTGATTTAAAACCTTTTGGACAATGAATGCTCATAATTTTTTTTCTAAATGAGAGAAAGTGGGTCACTGAAGACTGCTGAAACTGCTAATTAGTGACACTGATTATTGCTTCTTATGAAGGCAGATAAGAGGTGAAGGACTGTGGTGGAATTAATGAGATTTGGGAATAATTCTGCTGCAAGCAGGAAGATGGGGATGTGGGGGGATGATAATACATGTTGACAAAAACTGTGTCTGAAACCTAAAACAGACAGAAGGCTGGGAGGTTTTCCCACAAAATACCCTCCGCAGGCACTGGAAAAACCACTGAGATGCAGAACTGCAAACCTAAACATCAATGGATTCCTGAAAGGAGATGCATCAGGTATTCAGGGAAGAAAGCTGTGAGAGTAATTCAAGGACAGACCTCAGCAGTTCAGTGTCTTTCCCCAGAAATAGCCCCATTAACTCCTACCTGTATAAAGAATTTGGCAAAGGCCATTATAGAAAATATCTGTACCTAACCTTTCTGAAATGTTACTACTGGCATTCTTCATTCTGGAGAAGCCTGTATTCTCTCTTAAGCACATGTCAAAAATCTACCTTTCTCCTTCCCTCACTTTATTTCCCTAATAAACTTGTTTTACTTCACTGTTTTTCTTCTCCTGAAATCCTTTTCTGTGAGGGAAAGGTGATGGATATGAAAAGCCTAGGTGAATTTAGGTGGTAGGGCTTATCTCCTACCCTGCACAGAACAGTTGGACTTCAGGCACAGCTTTATGGCTTCCTCCTGGAGCAGGGGGAATGCTAGGATCCATTCCCTGCAGAGACTCATTGCAGACTTTCATCAGCTCTCAACTTCTCTGGCACTTCCTGGGAGAGAGGGAAGTGGTAGATTGCATTCTCAAAGTTGCTATCTCTCTCCTTCATACTTCACAGAACCTACTCTACTTCACAGAAGTGAATCCTGCTCATTTGTCGATGGTTGTTCAAATCTACTACTGCCAGTGGTTCCAAATAAAGTGATTACTCATACAAGACTTCTGCTTTATTCCAGAAAAACAGGTATTCAGAGACCATGAGGAAAAAAGACTCTTACAGCAAACGGTTAGCTTTGGGGTCCTAGGGCACTGCATGTTAAATATCGCATGGATCACCAGATGTCTCTATTTGTTCCATTGTTTAAGCAGTGTGGACTTTCAGGCTTGTACCACACAGTAACTTCTGTGTGAATCGCAGCCACAATTGCTGTATTTCCTCACTGCTTCCCAGGATGTACTGAACCCCTGCTTCTCTGTGTATGATGCCCAGGTGTTACACTATCAGGTCCATGATGCTTGGTATTTGGAGGTTAATTGGTCTGCCACGGGTGCTCTGTGGTCTCTCTTTGCTTGGTGCTTCCCACCCATATGGATTCTTGTCTTCACATGCACAGGTGTATGAGAACTGCCATTTTTGTCTCTGTGTGTATGTACGACCAAAAAGAGGGTGAAATTCGGGAGAGCCTTTGTTTTGTTTACTTCTCCCTTCCTTTTACTCTTTCCTCTGTGTGGCTACCTCTCAGGTAGGTGAGGTTTAGAATGACTAATTAGACATCTTCTACTCTCTGCACACACATACACACCCGTGCCCTTGCCCTTTCACTTCCAGCATAACAAAACCAAAACAGAAAACCAGATTATAGAAGCCAAGTGCTGAGGAAGAGAAAGTGGTGTCTACGAAGAGACACACTATTCAAAGACTATCTGTCTTCAATTTCTGCAATCTATAGAAGGTCTTCCAAGTGCCTGGGAAATCTGTGATTCTGTGCTTATAAAATTGGAATAGCGCTGGGTAAGAGTTGGGAAAGCATTCTTAAATGTGTTGGTGTAAAGAAATACCTACACCATAAAGGTGACTCTTTCCAGTGGAGTAGGTATTCAGGGTGGCTTATGTGGAATAGGAAGAAGTGAGGCAGCAGCTCCAAGAAGGAAATTTATTACTTCCTCTTCTACCCACCTCAGTCATCCTGAGAAGTGTCTGGAAATATAGGACTCATTAGACTAGACCATGAGAATCTGCACAGTTAAGACCTTGTGTCTCATCTCATAGTCAAACCATCATCTGGATTTCATTTGTTCTGCCCACTTTGGGAAATTATCTCTGCCCTCCAATTATTCAGGAAGCCCTGGACTTAGACTGAAGTGAGGGATTTTGTAGGAAAAGTAGTCAGCCCTAAATCTAACGTAGGGTTTTTTTTAGGTCCATCATCATCCTTCACAAGAAAGAAAAGAATTTCAGGAGTTGAATAAGGAAGTAAAATAAATTTATTCAGAAAACAAAGAAAAGGAGAGAGGCAGAAAAAGATACATGATCAAGAGAAAACATGGCTTCTGTAGAGTAGAATAAAGCAAAATAATACAACCAAACAGGAATGTGTGGGCCATTTTCCCAGAATGCAGACATACATTCCGAAAGTAAAAAACTTTACACCTTTTTCCAGCGCACATTGGTGGTGGGAAATACACACTGGTGAAGGGATGGGTATTGGAATATCCTATGACTGAAACCCAATCATGAACAACTTTGTAACTATGTAACTGTGATGCAATTAAAAAAATTAAAACAGAGGAAGCTTACACCTCAGGCATTGTGGGCCAAAGAGGAATATCTTCCTCTGCCAAGTTAATTTTCCTGAGGTGGGGAGCTGGCTTAAAGGGCTGGTACATAAGTATTGTTCCAGGGATCCACATTCTTTATACCAAGGAGTCCCAGGTTTATTTGGTGACAACTCATGATTTCTCTGGACTTCTGGCAATAGTAATAACATAAATAGTACTAGTGTGACCCCCCACACTGTAAAACAATAAAACCCCAGGGTCTCACATATGGAAAACGTGCTTTACTTGAGCCATCATTCCAGCTTCCTGTAATCTTTCTTAATCCATAACCCCAGCTCCCTGTGATATTTCCCACTTTAAAAAAAGTAACAGCTGGAATAAAGGATTTAGATAAGATTTTCCAGATTGGAGAAATCTCTTACTATACCTTCCTTATGAACAGTAAGTCTCTGTGTTAGAAAAGCCAAGAAATTCAACTTGCAAATCTATTGGCTTGCAGTGCACTCATTAGAACTACTTTAACATTGGCTGGAGCGATAGCACAGGAGGTAGAGCGTTTGCCTTGCACAAGACTGACCTGGCTGCGATTTCTCTGCCCCTCTTCGAGAGCCTGGCAAGCTCCTGAGGGTATCTTGCCCACATGGCAAAGCCTGGCAGGCTACCCATGATGTATTCGATATGCCAGAAACAGTAACAACAAATCCTACAATTTGTTTTGAGACATTACTGGTGCCTGCTCAAGCAAATGGACGACAGTGCTACTGTGCTACTTTAACATTACTGTAGAAATACCTGAGACATTGCTGCAGGCAGATTGTACTATTTCCCAGGCAGCTTTTGGGAAATAGTACAATTTAAGAAGGAATTGCCCAGCCCTGAAGCTGCACAAACATCTCATTTCCTTTGAGAAGGAAATACTGAGCTCTTTGGAGATGGAAAGGCTGAGGCCCCATTCATATTCTGCAACCCACTAACAGTGGTCCCTATCAGAAAAGAAGACACTACAGGGGAATCTAAAAGGACCATTGATAATTCAAGGCTTTCAGTAACAATGTCCAGATTAACTTTTATGCATAGCAGAGAATTTGGAGGACAATTTGGAGGAATTCTCTTTCAAAGTTTCCCAAGTTGTTGGAGCAGTCCATGTTCTCTCTGGAACAGTTCTCTCTTTCCTTCTCTCTCTCTTGTTCACTCCCCAATTCCCATCCCCTTCTCTCTCTCCAGAACCATTTTCAGAAATACTCAGCCTTACTCGAAGTAGTTCATATTTTCAAAAATCAGAATGTCACAATAATTCAGTGGAAGATAAAGGTAGCTTTGCAATAACTAGTAGAAATGGAGGTGCAAAACAGTCAGATTCTGAATATATTTTAAAAGTAGACTCAACATGATTTATTGATGGGTTAACAGTGTGAAAGAAAGAAAAATCAAAATGATCTCAAATTTTATAGCTGCAAATGGAAAAATGCGGTTGGCATGTAATAAACTGGGGGGGCAATTTAGGGAAAATCAATTTTCATAAATGGAGGACCTCTGTATTAATTGATTCATGGAAAATTTCACATTCCATTAGATATTCAGTGTAGATGGAAGTAAGCAATTGAACATAATGGTATTTTTTTAATGTAGATTTTTATAGGCTGTAAAATTTTAGGAGTTTTAGAATATAACTAGTATTATAGGAAATATGATAGAAGAAATAATTTATGGATTGAGTATACATAGAATAGGGAAGTACATTCTGGATCTGAAACCATGGGTACCCTCACATTATAAATATTGGCAATGAAGAGA
Organism: Sorex palustris; assembly: GCA_028565675.1. Classification (NCBI taxonomy): domain Eukaryota; kingdom Metazoa; phylum Chordata; class Mammalia; order Eulipotyphla; family Soricidae; genus Sorex; species Sorex palustris. The sequence continues at coordinate 28,593,442 of JAOXYA010000025.1, read as the reverse complement.
AAGCAGCAAAGAAATAGATACAAGCTAGCTAGTATGATGGGAGGGAATAAAGAAAGAGGAATTCCCTAGAATAGTGTTATTCTCACCATGCTGAGACAACTCTCCACACACATGAAGGTACTGGCAGAGGGACAAAGTCACGCGGGTTCCGGGGCCGAGA
>JAOXYA010000025.1:28321141-28332729 GCA_028565675.1 Sorex palustris | reverse complement strand
GATCTGGCCCGCGGGGTCTGCGCCGCGCCCGCGCCCGCGCCCCGCGCCGAGGACCTCCGCCTGGGAGTGGTGAGTGCGTGCGGGGCCGGGGCCGGCGGGGGCGTCCCCGCGCCGACTGCAGGCCGGTGCCCGCTGCCCCCGAGCGCCGCAGTCGCCCGAGGAGGGGACGGTCGCCCTGCGCGGGGCAGGGCGCCCCGGTGCGTGGCGGTCGGGGAGGACGCGCGGGGGCTGCGCGGCGTGGGCGCCCTGGAGGCCAGGGGTCCCAGATTTGGGGGGATCCCCGCTGCTCGCCCGCAGGGGCCCGGACCACCCCCGCGCCCCCACTGCGCCCGCTGTCCCGGGGGCGCGGGGTCTGAGTTGGCGGCCCCCTTCTCGCGGCCTCCGCGGTCCGGGGCTTCCTGGCCGCCCGGCGCTGAGCGGGACCCCCACCCCGCCGCCCGTGGCATCTCCCGGGTGCCCCGCCCGGCGCGTTGCCCGCACCGCCTGGTCCAGCAGTCTTCGGGGGAGGCTCGGGCCACTTGAGTGCCTGGCTCGGGGCAGCCTGGCGGCGTGTGTCCACTTCTCCGGGCCCTTCGCAGCTGCTGTTTCTGGGCCCCTCCGGGGTGAATCCCGGGGCACAGCACAGTGTGCCCAGGTCGGACCAGGGCAGCGTCCATCGCATCTTTCAGCTGCCGGACGCTCCCCGGGGACCAGCGGGAGTGATGGGGAGCTGACCGGGGCCACGGTGGTCGGCCCGGCCGGGGTGATCGGGGGCAGGTCCGATCGGAGTGATGAGGGTCTAGGACGGTCAGGGTGATGGAGATCCGCTCGGGTTGGTGGGGGTCCGGCCCGGAGTGATGGGAGTCCGGCCGGGGTGGTGGGATCCGGCCCGGGGTAATGGGGGTCCGGCCCGCCTGGAGTGATGGGGTTCCCGCCGGGCTAACAGGGGTCCGGCGGGGCTGTGGGGTCCGGTGGGACGGTGGGGTCCGGCCGGGGTAACGGGGGTCGGGCGGGGCGGTGGGGTCCTGCCGGGGTAACGGGGGTCCGCCCGGGGTAACGGGAGTCCAGGCGGGGCTGTGGGGTCCGCCGGGGTAACGGGGGTCCGCCGGGGTGTAGGGTCCGGCCAGCTGGGTCCCGGCTTGCAGCCAAATCGCGTGAGGCCGCGCGGGTCCGGAGTCGCACTGGTCGCCGCCCTGGGGCTCCCCGGGGCACCCAGCCCGGAGCGCGCAGCCCGCAGGGCCGTGGCGCGGGGCCCGCGGGAGGGGGGCGCCGGGGGACGCGGGCCGGGCCTGCCGCCGGCTGTGTCTGGGCCAAGGGCGCTCCCTGGCGGCCGTCCGGGGAACTGCACGTCCGCGGCTCCGGGCGCCCGGGCGAGGAGAAGGGCCCCTTTGTGCGCGCCACCCGCGCCGGGCCGCCACGAGGGGCCCCGCGGGCCCACCCCCGCTTTACGGGAGAACAAAGCTCTGGATTGAGCCCGTTGGGACCAGCCATGGGCTTCCGGCGGGGGGTGCGGGGACAAAAGGGGGCAGCCCAACGTGCCCTGGGGGCAAGGCCTGGAGCTGCTCCTGGTGTGTGTGGAAGGGAAATGCCCACCGCCCCCCCCAGCTGCCCCCTGTGCCCTCCGAGATGCCAACTGTGCCCGGAGCTGCCCATTGTTACCCCCCAGAGCTACCCACTGTGCCCCTGAGATGCCCACTGTTACCCTCCCAAGCTGTGCACTGTGTCCCTCAACTGCCCACTGTGTCCCCCTAGATGCCCACTGTGCCCCCAGCTGCCCGCTGTGTCCCCCTAGATGCCCACTGTGCCCCCAGCTGCCCACTGTGCCCCCCAGCTGCCCACTGTGTCCCCCCAGCTGCCCTCTGTGTCCCCCCAACTACCTGTATCCCCCCAGCTGCCCACAGTGCCCCCAGCTGCCCACTGTGTCCCCCCAGCTACCCACTGTGTCCCCCAGCTGCCCATAGTGTCCCCCAGTTGCCCACTGTGCCCCCAGCTGCCCACTGTGTCCCCCAGCTGCCCACTATGCCCCCAGCTGCCCACTGTGTCCCCCAGCTGCCCACTGTGCAAGGGGGTACAGTGTGCCCTCAGGCCTGGGTTCTGTCTTAACCCAGGCAGTGACCCCAGGCAGAGCAGCGCCATGGCCCAACTTGGTGAGGCCTCACCCCTCCTTTTGGGGCTGTGGCCAGCCCGTGTCACACCCCTGCATCTATATCTTCCTAGTTGCATCTGTCCACTGGGTGATGCTTAGTTTCAGGGACATCCCATCTCCATCTGGGACTTTGATGCCCCTTCCCAAGAGGCTGCTCCCCAGGCAGGGGCAGGGTGCAGGAAGAGGACAGTGGGCGGGATAGGAGGATGATTGGCGGGATGGCAGAGGGAGAAGGATGGTGGGTATATTGGGGGTGGGTGATGGTGGGCAGGAGGACAGGATAGCAGGGGTGGGGCTGGGTATGCAGGGGTGGGGAGGGCAGGTGCCAACCTATCCCCCAAGCTCTTGCTGGGATTTCTGTCCCCGCCCAGGCTGTTCCTGTGGTCAGCAGATGGGTGACGGTGGTTTGTGGCTGAGCCTGGTGGGGTGAGCGGGACCAGCCTGAGCACCAAGCCCCAAGGGGCCAGTGGGGAGCCTCCTCCCCAGCTAGCTCTGCCAGGGGCCCCCCGGGTCCCCACCCAGCATACCAGCAGTGGGGAGGGAGCCGGAGGCAGCATGGCCATGGGCAGCGGCTGGGGTGGGGTGTGGGCGGCAGGGCAGAAACCTGGTGTCACCTCCTCCTGGTGACCCCCTGGGCCATGGCAGGGGTGTCTGAGGGGCTCAGCTCCGTGCTCCTGCACCTCAGGCCGGAGCACCTCAGGCCGGCAGTGCAGAGCAGGGACAGAGCCCCGAGCCTGGCCTGGGAGCCGGATGTGGTACCAGGGTAGGGTGCAGTCCCAGTCCTGCAGCGCTGGGTCGTCTCTGGGAAACAAACCTGCAATTTGTTTCCAGTGGGGCAGCAGAGGCAGAGTCTGCACGTGGACACTGCCTGCTGTCCTCTCCTGCCTCCGCGGGTGCCAGGACTCAGCGAGTCCCGGTGCCCACACCCGGCCCCCACTGCCCGTCCCACATCTGGCAGACCCTGGGGCTTTGGTGACGGTCAGCGAAGGTCAGAGGGACGCGGCCCAGGCAGCTGCCCAGCCTTCCTGTTGTGGGTCCAGCATGGTCCCCGGGGTTAGGGGGGAAATGTTCTCCTGGTGGGCCCCGCCCCTCGCTGGCCTTCTGGAAGGTTCCCCAGAAGCTCCGGCAGCGCCCTCCCTCAGCAGCCCGTTGCCCAGGAGACGCGGTCGCTGTGGCAACAGCGGGAGGACGGGTGGGCGGGTCCAGGGCGGGGTCTGCCTGTGCACGCCCCTGCCTGGCCACCGCCTGTCCGCCCCCGCCACCCTTGCCCGTGAGAACCGCGGCCTCGCGCGCCCCTGCCTGGCCACCCCGCCCTGGCCATTCCCCGCCTGGCTCCCCCCTGCACGGTCACCCTCGCCCTGGCCTCCCCCTGTTCGTGTACGCTGCAGCCCGGCCACCCCCTGCCTGGCCACCCGCGTGGCCGCCCCTCCAGCCCTGGGTTCTGGAGGCCTGGGCGCCCCACCAGACTCTAGCGGGAACTCCGCCGGCTCTTCCCTGCGTGCCCCACCTGCCCAGTAAGATGCGACCTTGCCTCCAACTCACGGGGACTCCCAGGTGTCCAGTGGGAACCTGCCCAGAATGGGTCAGCTCTGCACCCCAGGCCCCGCCAGCAGAGGGACTCGGGCCTCCACTGTGGCCAGACAGGGGTCCCCCAGCGCAGGGAGGGGAGAGGGGCAGAGAACCAGAGAGGACCCCCAGCTCCTGGGAAGGAGGACCTAGGCAGATCTGTGAGTTGCTGAGGGAGCCCCCCAGCCCTGCTGATCAGTTGGAGGCCCAGAAAGAGGATGCAGGGAAACAAGTGTTGTGATAGCCTTGAGGGTCAAGGAAAGCCGGGGCCAGGGGAGGTACAGGCACAGCCTGGGTGCCACCGAGTGCTGCCAAGGTGCCCTAAAATTCACAGCAGGGAGCAAGTGATTCCTCCGAAGCTGGGCCCCAGGTGCCTGCCCACCCCTGCACCCAGTCACCAGCACCCCAGGCTTGCTCTGCCAGGCTTCCATCAGCCACGGGGACGTGTACTCCGCCAACGCTGCACCCCAGGCATGGGAGCTGTCCGGTGGGCACTGCCCTCATCGACAGGCTGGCTGAGGGGTGTGGAGGGCACCCGCTCCCAGCCCTCACTTGCTCTCCACCCCCAGGAGTGGCTGCGCAGGTTCGGCTACCTACCCCCAGCAGACCCCGAGACCCAGCCGTTGCAGACGCCGGAAGAGCTGTCCAGCGCCATCTCCTCCATGCAGCAGTTTGGAGGCCTGGAGGCAACGGGGCTGCTGGGTCAGTTCTCCCAGGCGCAGGAGACCCCCGTGGGGCCCTCCGTGTCCCCCGCCCCCAAGCTGGGCACGGGGGTGGTGTGGCATGGACCTGGTGTAGACGCACAGCCAGGTTCTCGCTTCCCAGAAACACGGCTTTTGGCCTGAGTGCAGTTACGTTGGTTTGCTTTGATTTGGGGTCAGCAAGGCTCTGTGCCCTGGTCACCCCACAGTGCTCGGGGGTTGAACTTGCGCCTTCTGAGGGCAGAGCATGTGCTCAGGCTTCACCCGGCCCAGGGGATGGCCCACAGCTGAGTGTCATCCTGCCACTGGGGCCATGGTGCTGACCTGCAAGAGGCCAGGGACACTGCACCCTAGTAGCTGCTGTGCCGGTGACCCCTGATTGGGCTGGCGGGCCCTGGACCCCCAATTGGGCAGACATGCTGTGACCCCTCTGACGAGGCTGGCTTTACCACAGATCATGCTGCATGTGTGGGTCCTGGCGGGCGGACTTAGTGGCCATTGGTGAGGCCTGTCCTGCAGAACACCTGTAGTGGTCAGCCTGGGGACAGGAGCTGAACATGGTACCTGTACCACGAGCTGCCTGGAGTGGCAGGTTGGGGGAGGGGCACCACCTAACCCCTCACTCACTCACACCTGCAGATGAGGCCACGCTGGCATTGATGAGGACCCCGCGCTGTTCCCTGCCCGACATCCCGGCAGATGCCAGTTCAACCCGCAAGACGCGCCAGGCCCCAGTCCCTGCCAGGTGGAACAAAAGGAGCCTGTCCTGGAGGTGTGTGGCAGACCCCACCCCGTCCTGGGGTACAGGCGCATATCCCCTTCCCGGGGCAGGAGTGTGCCCACCCACCCCAGCCCTCGGTGGCTCCCTGTGAGCCCCTTTCAGCCTCTCGGTGTCACGTGAGTGTGTGGAAGGGTTCCTGGTGCTCACGAGCTTGGAGGAGATCAAGCTGCTCACCCAGGTGGCCCCAGACCCCTTTCTGCAGTGCGTGTGTGCGTGTGTATGTATGTGTGTGTGTCAGTGTGTCTGTGAGGTAGGGGTCGGTGGGGGGTCCCAGCCAGCTTAGAGGTTTCTGTTCAGTGGGGCGGGCTTGGAGCAACTGCCGGGGACCTGGACTGCGACTTCGCTGATACATGATTGTGTGGAAGGGTCTCAGCCTCCTGGTCACCCTCCTTCTTGTCCAGCTGCCCCCGAAGCGAGCATAGGGTCCCCCAGGGAGGGCGGTGACCCACGTGCACCCTCCTCACACAGGGTCCGCACGTTCCCCCGGGACTCGCAGCTGGGCCGGGACACAGTGCGGGCGCTCATGTATTACGCGCTCAAGGTCTGGAGCGACATCGCACCCCTCGACTTCCACGAGGTGGCCGGCAGCGCAGCCGACATCCAGGTGGACTTCTCCCGGGCGGCACACGATGACCGCTTCCCCTTCGACGGCCCCGGGGGAGCCCTGGCACACGCCTTTCTGCCCGGGGACCACCGCACCGCGGGGGATGCCCACTTTGACGACGACGAGGTCTGGACCTTCCGTTCCTCTGGTAGGTGCCCGGCGGCAGCGGGCAGCTCCACAGCAGGACACCACACTGGCCTGGGGTCCCCACTGTGGGCCCATCTGCCCGGGAGAACGGGTTGTCCCCTGCTTAGTGCCCCGTAGCCTCGCCCAGGAGTCGGGGCAGTGTTGGTGGGGTGAGTGCACCTGAGTTCTGAGGAAGCTGGGCCGCCCTCCTCCTTGTGATGGGGGAGCATCTCTGAGCCAAGGAGAAGCCATGTGCCTGTGGGGGCACAGCCCCCAGGGCCTCACTGCAGTCGGACAGACCGTGGGGCCTGCCCCTGGTGCGGGGTGCGTGGCTCGCTCGTAGGGCAACATGGGAGTGGACCCTGCACCCAGAACCCCATACCCCCAGAATAGCCAGTGTGTCTGCAGACTGCATAGGACCAGGACTGGGGGATCCCGCTGGGCAGGACAGTGCATGGCCCCAGGGTCAAGTGTTCCTCAGCACAGCCAGTGGTGTCCCTGGCTCACCGTGCCTTCTGTCCCCAGATGCCCACGGGATGGACTTGTTTGCCGTGGCCGTCCACGAGTTTGGCCACGCCATTGGCCTGAGCCACGTGGCCGCCGTGCGTTCCATCATGCAGCCCTACTACCTGGGCCCCGTGGGCGACCCGCTGCGCTACCAGCTCCCCTACGAGGACAGGGTACGCGTCTGGCAACTCTACGGTGAGTCAGTCACTGTGGGCACTCCCTCACACCTGTGTGCCCAGGGCCCGGCTGCCCATCCCTTGATCTGTAGGTACCGAGGTGACTCCGTCCCTCTGCTCAGTGGGTGCCCAGGACCTGTCTGTCCATTACCCTGACCAGCGCTGTGTCCTCACAGGCCATCTGGTCTGGGTTCTGTCTCCAGCTCTTCTGGGTCTGCCCAGAGTGGGGGCGGGGTATCCCGGGGCCTGGGCAGGGGGGCTAAGGGACCTTGGTCCACACAGCCTCTTTGTCTCCACAGGCGTGAGGGAGTCTGTGTCTCCCACGGCACAGCCAGGTGCCCCAGACCCTCAGGAGCCCCCCCTCTTGCCAGATGCCCCTGGCAACCGGTCCAGCACCCTGTAAGTCAAGGACTCGTGGTCCCCCAAGCACTGTCACCAGAGATGGGGAGTCCTGAGAGTCCTGAGCAGGAGGAGAAACCCAGCTTGCCCCACATGTCCCCAGACATCCCCTGTGCTGGGCTGGTACCACTCGTGATGCTGGTCGCTGGCCCTCAGAAATAAGACATCAGACACCCCCTTCTAAGGCTCTGCCCCGGGACAGGCTGGCAGTGCGGGGGTGTCATCTGGGGACTGGGATCCCAGGGCATTGTGGCCCTGCATGGCAGCTGGCCCGGGAGTGGCCATGGCCCACGGCCCTCAGAGCAGAGACCAAGGGCCACATAGAAGCTGTCCTTGCAGGCCCAGGCTGGGGAGGATTCTCAGCTCTCCCAGGGGCCAGGACCCTCTAGGACAGGTTCCCCAGAATGTGCTGTAGGCAGTTGTGACCCCCTCTCCACCTTGCTGTGAGAAACAGTAAACCCCACCAACCTGGAGGTGGCACTGTGGCTCTGGAGCTAAGCAGTGGGTCAGCCTCACCCCAAGACAGTCCCCAGAGAGTGTGCAGACAGACCCCAGGCACTGCATACAGTCCCCAGAGAGCCTCCAACAGACCCCAACAACCCCAGACAGCCTCAGACAGTCCCCAGACAAGCACAAACCATCACTCATCCCCGCATGCCTGGAGCTGGGGTTCAGGAAGGTGGGTGGGCGAGCCAAGGCTTCTGCCAGAATAAGTCCCATTGGGTCAGAAATGTCCCCCAACTTGGAGCTGTGTCTCCCAGGCCCTCCAAGAGTTATCCCTCAGCACAGAGCCAGGAGTAACCCCTGAGCACTGCTGGGTGTAGTGCCAAAACTGTCACTGTCACTGTCCTCCCATTGTTCATCGAACGGGCCCAGTAACTTCTCCATCGTGAGACTTGTTACTGTGTTTGGCATATCAAATACGCCACAGGGAGCTTGCCAGTCTTTGCCATGCGGGCAAGATACTCTCGGTAGCTTGCCGGGCTCTCCAAGAGGGATGGAGGAATCGAACTCGGGCCGGCCATGTTGGCTGCATGCAAAGCGAATGCCCTACCCGCTGTGCTATTGCTCCAGCCCAACGACATGGTATTGACTGCAAAGTGGAGCCAGCCAGCAGGATGTGAGCAGAAGTTATGCTCACCACTTCTACCCTTGGTCCTTACAACGCCTCCCCAACACTCTGATTTCCTTTGCACTGCTGCATGGGGATGATATGTTCTCGGCTTACCCTACCCCAAAGCCTAATTCTCACTTTATTTGGGTTTGTAGATATGATCGTATGCCTCAGGAAACCAGTCCATGAAGGGCTTTTATTATTCATTCAGAAATTTATTGATCTGGAGCCAGTGCTAACTTTACAAAAAGGTAAGTGTGGGGGGGAGGTGTTCCTCTGATCTCTTTTTCTGTACAAACCCCATCTCAGAAACACACAAACCAGATGCTTGCTTGGAGGACAGAAGTCTGCCATCTTCTAACCTTGCATTTTTTTTTTTTGCCAATAACGTTCTTTCTCAATCCATCACAATGTCTTTCATTGACTCCAATTGACAGTGCAATTGGACTTTCTCAGTTTCAGGATGAGGACATTCTATTTATTTGACATGAACCTAAAATTTTTCATTCCAGTTCCTAAACCAACTTCCTAAAATAGCATAACAACACAAAACATATGCGATTATTTTTCAAATAAAACTGCTAACATTTTTATGATAACATCAAATGTAGATAACAACTCGTGGAATCGTATCTCAATAAAACTTATAACTATCACATACATAGAGAAGGGTAATAATTAGTTGCTATCTTATATGGAATTTAAATATAGGTAAATTCTGCACTCAGGTCCAGCATAAATTCTTTGAGGCCATTGGGTGAACACCTGTCTCTGTGCTAAGGCCAAGTGGCTGTGCTTGGGGATCATATATGATGCCAGATTCAAATCAATGTGATGTCTATAACCGCATGCAAAGCAAATACTTTAACCTCAACTCTCTCTGACATCATTTCTTTAATTTTTTAATTTATTTTTATTGAAGAAAAGTCAGTTCACGAAAATATACATATTTGGCACTGGAGTGATAGCACAGTGAGTAGGACATTTGCCTTGCATGCAGCCAACCCAGGTTCAATTCCCAGCATCCCAGAATCCCATATGGTCCCCTGAGCACTGCCAGGAATAATTCCTGAGTGCATGAGCCAGGAGTAACCCCTGTGCAACACCGGATGTGACGCAAAAAGAAAAAAAAAGAAAATATACATATTTATATGGGCTGGAGCGATAACACCGTGGGTAGGGCATTTGCCTTGCACGCGGCTGACCTGGGGTTCAATTCCTCCGCCCATCTAGGAGAGTCCGGCAAGCTACCGAAAATATCCTGCCCTCACAGCAAAGCCTGGAAATCTACCTGTGACATACTCAATATGCCAAAAACAGTTACAAGTCTCACATTAGAGACATTACTGATGCCCACTCGAGCAAATCAGTGAACAATGGGAGGACAGTGCTACAGTGCTACATATTTATATACTTTCAGTATAAAATAGTATCACACCAGGCACTCAACACCAAAGTGCAATTATCCTTCCACCACAAACCTTGGACTCTCTCAGTTTTTCCTCAATAGTGATATCTGTTGAGCGACCAGCCTAAGACTTTATTTTCCCTTACACAAAGGTATCATCTCTTAAGAAGTATATAGGATGGCAGGCAATCAAACCATATTATGTGAAGAAACAATGAAGAAACTAGAAATTTTGATCTTTCAGATGGATAAAATAGCACTGTAACACTGTCCTCCCATTGTTCATCAATTTGCTCAAGCAGGCACCAGTAACGTCTCCATTGTAAGACTTGTTGTTACTGTTTTTGGCATATTGAATATGCCATCAGGAGCTTGCCAGGCTCTGCCGTGCGGGCAAGATACTCTCAGTAGCTTGCCAGGCTCTCTGAGAGAGACAGAGGAATCAAACCCGGGTTGGCCATGTGCAAGCAAACACCTACCCGCTGTGCTATTGCTCCAGCCAGATGGATAAAATAAGATAGGAAATAAAAATCATTGTCTAATAGATTGAAGAATATACATGCAGATTTTCTCAGTCTGATATCAAAGTGCAGAAATCAGAATATGAGAGAATGTTTGGGAAATCATAACTCAGTTAACTAAGAATTTTCTGATAGTCAGAGTCGCAAAAAGAAAAAGTGGACTGCCTTAAGACCAGAATACAGGGGGTTTCCCAACCTGGAAGATATTTATGGGAATATGTGAAAATAAAAACCCCTGTTTACAAGTAAGTTTCAAAAATTAAAGTCATTCAATTTTGCCAATTATTTTTAAAAAACTCTTCTGGAAAACAATGTTTAAGGATTTATTTGTACATATGATTCCAATTTAATTTTTAAAATATTTGTTTATTTTCACAACATTAATTTTTAAAACACACTGAAATGTGTTAAATCTAAATATTACCCATGTACCAGTGTGTTTTCCTGTACCACCAGTTATCCCATTTGGGGACCATTCTGGCAGGTGTCTGCCCCAGCAACTGTGTGCCACACATTCAGCTAATTGCTAGACACTGTTATGGTGTATCAGCACAGCACATGCTCTCTGACAGCCAAAAGTTGTTGTATGACAATAAGTGAATACATAATAAAGGTTGTCCTGAAAACATAATTTAAGAAATAATTGTGTGTTTATTTTAAGTTCTAGGTGCTGATTCTCTGACTAGGTAAGTAATATGATCTATTTTTAATTGTAGTAACTAATTCAATCTTGAAACTACCCTCCCTCTCTCAAGATACTGTATCTGCTCATTAAATAAGACAGGAAATATTCCACTGTTTTAGAGAATAGTCATCATCTGCAACTTAGCTAGGTGACTCAGGCTGTTCTCATACTTTGCAATCAAGTCAAAACACAATTAAACCATACATAGAAGCAACAAGGAAGACAACCAGCGTACAAGCTTTCCAGTTTCAAATGTGCAACCACAAAGCTGTACTGCATTCTCAGAGTGATCTTACCAAAATTCATGTTAGCAAAATATAATTCATACATGCTATATATTCTGAAGCCTCTATCCCTCTCGGAGAGAATTATACTACTGAGCTACTGAGAGTATCCCGCCCGCATGGCAGAGCCTGGCAAGCTATCTGTGGTGTATTTAATATGCCAAAGCCAGTAATTACAATGGGTCTCATTCCCCTGACCCTGAAAGAGCTACCAACACGGCAGCATTAAGAAGGATGAGAAAAGAGAGGCTGATAAAATCTCAATGAGGCTGCCCAAATGAAGACAGACAAAAATGACTGTACTTTCAATGCACGTACGCTGGCATTAGATGCATACATTGAGGACCTGATGGTACAAGCGCGAAAGATCAAGTACGACATCATTGGTCTGACCAAGGCGAGAAGGCATCAATCACATTAAGCCATTTTCGACACTGGAGAAGAACTGTTCCTCGGAACATGCGACAAAAGAGGCATGGGTGATGTGGGTGTCCTTGTAAACACAAACTTGGCCATAAGCATTGATTCATTCAAATGCGTAACAACCCGAATAGGATGATTACACTTGAATAGATGAAGCTCACTGCCGGC
>JAOXYA010000025.1:27984958-27995523 GCA_028565675.1 Sorex palustris | reverse complement strand
GAATCAGCAAAAAGTCAGATTAAATTCTGTGTAAAATTGCCTTAGGGGCGTACATTCATTTCTCAAATAACATATGACCAATTAGGAAGTTCTCTATGTAGATAATATTAAATACCTTCAAGAAATCATAAATAGCTTTTACCCAAGGCTAAGGAAGATAAGCTATGCCCAAATCAATCAAATTGTAGGCCATTAATGTCTCCCTAGGGAAAAAAATAACATCATCACTCAATAATTCTTTAGAGTTTTGAATTAAAACAACAACAACAATAATCAGCATATCAACTCAAAGGACATCAGTCTGAAAAAGACTGGCAAAATTTAGGAGCCACAAAGTTATTGGATAATTCCTACAGTACTACCAAGCATGAAAAGAACATTTAAAGAAAAAGCCTCCTTTCAGGAGCTATCAAATGGAATCAATGGAGAAGCAAGAAAGACTCATCAAAATAATTTTTTTCAGGGCTGGAGCAATAGTACAGCGGATAGGGCATTTGCCTTGCACATGGCTGACCCAGGTTCAATTTCCAGCATCCCATATGGTCCCCTGAGCACTGCCAAAAGTAATTCCTAAGTGCACGAGCCAGGAGTAATCCTTGTGCATCACCAGGTATGACTTCCCCCCTAAAAAAAGCACGCACTTTTTAAAAAATAATAATATTTTTTTCATCTGGTATCTACCTCAATTATGAACTTGAGTTTATAAAATAATACTATAAAATGGGCTGGAGCGATAGGACAGCAAGTAGGGCATTTGTTTTGCACGCAGCCAACCCGAGTTCGATTCCTCCATCCCTCTCAGAGAGCCCAACAAGCTACCAGGAGTATCCTGCCCGCACAGCAGAGCCTGGCAAGCTCCCTATGGCGTATTCGATATGCCAAAAACAGTAATAAGTCTCACAATGGAGACGTTACTAGTGCCCACTCGAGCAAATCGGTGAACAATGGGAGGACAGTGCTACAGTGCTACTATAAAATAACACTATAGTTGTCACTTGGGTGGTGGTTGAGGATATTTAAATTTAAAGTAGGCTTTTTTTCAGGAATAATCCCTGAGCACAGAACTAGGAATAAACCCTGAGCACTTCCACTGCTGGGTGTGGCCCCAAAACATAACACACAGAAAAATTAGGCTTTTCCCCTTACTAATATGACTGCATTACTTTGCTGGTGTGTGCATTCAATGCACACAGAAAAACTGGCACCAATAGCATCTTGTCTGTGGATTTTCCTTTTCTTTTCTTTCATACTATTATCTATTATTTTCATCTATTTGAGTTTTTTCCTTTTCATTAAAATTTTTTTAGTTGAATCACAGTGAGATATACAATTACAGAATTGTTCATGTTTGGGTCTCAATCATATCATTTTCCAACACCTGTCCCTTCACCAGTATAAATTTCCCACCACCAATGTCCTCAGTTTCCCTCCCCCACCCCCCATGGCAGGCACCTCTCTCTCTCTCTCTCTATCTCTCTCTCTCTCTCTCTGCACTTTCATGCTTGATCTGCTATCTTACGCATACCACATTAAAAAAATGCTCTCTTTGTGATCCATATAGTAAAAAACAGATAGAAGCTATTCTATGTTTGCTATACAATCACAAATTCCTCATTAATGATTCTCTATGATTTTATAATTTTAGACTATAAAGGATAATATCATCACCACCATTAAAAATACAACTGACTTATTAAGTCACAACACTAGGGGAGCAGGTGCTGAGCCATAGCCTACTGATGTTCAGAAACTATTCCTGGATCAGCGCTTAGAAGTGACCCCTGGTGGTGCTGAGGGGGACAATATGGGGCCAGGGATCAAAGTAGGGTCAGCTGTATCACAAGGAGAAGCTCCCTAGCCCTGTAGTATCTTTCCAAATCCCTAAGCTACAACACTTTTAAAGAAATATTGGAATGCTTTGTTACATGTACAGCTATGTACATGACAGAGCACAGCAAAAGAAATTATCTTTTCTGTAGGGATATCCTCTGTTATATATCATATGGGATAAACTAACTTCACTTGGCATATGGAGTCCTAAAAGGCACCACTCATGCTGCATTGAGCTCCAAGGCTCATTCTCTTCTGGCTATGTTGCCATGCACATATAACTGAAGAACAACCTTTCTACAAATGTTCTTCATTATCATTGCTACAGTGCAGTGACCTGCTACAATTCCCACTGAGATCTGGGTTACTCCTGAGCTATGGAGGTGACCTTGAAAAAGTCAAGACAAGACACATTAACCATAACTGAATTCCTAGGTTGTCATAAAACCAACTGATTTTTTTAACGCAGAGGAAAGACTTATATTTGTGAGAGTTTGGAGTGTCTTGTCAGGAGAAGCAGCAGACAGTGAGGCAGAGGAAGAAAATGGAAAAATAGATTTGAATTGAGAGTGTTCTCTTTGGGTAGGCTTTAATCCTATCTGACTTAAAAGTGCATTTGAGGCATTTTTACTTTCAGCCTGGTGAGCTCTTGACCTTTTCACTGAATTTATATAACCAGTGAGAAGGAAACATAGATCTGTCTAGAAAGATACAGGCAACTGGAACTTGACCTCAAAGAAAAGCTTAGCTGTCTGAACCTATATGGTACTTGGTACTGCTATTACTAATTCCACAAGAGACTTTATCTAAAATGGGGATCCCCGATGAGATCCTCTAATAGAGATCCAGAAATTTACCTAGCCAAAAGAAAGCTGATCAACCCCAACTTTTCTCTCTGGCTAGACTGCGGGTCTAGGGGTATAGAAAAGAGGAGGAAATGGCTTTTCAGAGAAGTAAGACATCTCCACTGTTAACCCCAACATACTTATCTCTCTCCTCGGGAAGATCCACACAAGCTGCCCATTGCTCACTCAAAAGTCCATTACATGGAAGGAATAGGTCCTCTCCAAGACTCATAGACTGGATTAGGACAATTTACAACAAATGAAACAGACATGAAATATAAATAGATTCTATCCTTGTTTTGAGGAAGGCAAAGGTAGGGGAAGGCAAAGGCAATTAATAAAAACTAACCATTAGATGTTTCTAGTTCTGTTTTGTTTTGTTTTGGGATCATACTTGACAGTGCTCTGAAGGCTCCTGTCCGCCCATTGCTCAGCAAAGGCAATTAATAAAAACTAACCATTAGATGTTTCTAGTTATGTTCTGTTTGTTTTGGGGTCATACTTGACAGTGCTCTGAGGGCTCCTGTCAGCCCATTGCTCAGAGTTCACTGCTAGTTTGTTATTCAACTTTGTCCCAGCAGCCTCCACACTCAACCTGCGTCATATAGATGGGCTCACACCACAGCTCCTGACCTGCTTGTTACTCCATCGTAGCAGTTTCCAGGGGACAATGTAGTTCCAGGACTCAAATCCAGGCCTTGTGCTCCATCCCTTGCAGTTATCTCTCAGGCCAGAGTAACTTTATATAACCCTCCAGTCAAGGAAAACAGAATTCCCACTTTTACCTATTAGGGGAAATAAGACATACATATGAACAAGGAGAGCTAGTGGGGTCCCTATTTATGAAAAATTATATAATCTTCCCTTGAATTCCCTATGAAATCAATAGGAATAGCAGCACTAAGTTCCTGGTGGAGCACATATGGTTATATATAACTGGACTATAGATAAAAAAGTCAAAAAGTGTCAGAGTGAATATCTAAATCCAGATTTAAGGTTCATGTTCTTCTGGCTATGATATAATACTATATATATATACATATATATATATATATTTGGAGAATGAAAACTCACCAATAAGAATACTAAGCAATGATTTCAAATGAAGAACTTTTATCATTTAAAAAATTGCAAAATCCCTCCTTTCCTGCTTTTGGCATCTGTCCCATTCACATTATTCCCACTAAGCAATTAGTCAAGATGGTACTATTATTTGATCTATGCAAATCACGTTGTACTGAGTATATACACTGAGGGTGGAGGCAGAAGAGTCCTAAATAACTGGAACTAGCTTATCTGGCATAAAAAGTGGAATAAATTACATCTTAAATATGCATGTAGGAGAAAATCAAGAGTCTGTGAAAACTGCCAAAGAGTTTCCTTCTTCCATTAAAAATCATCTTATCAGACTGGTAATTTCAACCCTGCAAAACTATTTTAGACAAAGTTAGAGCTTTCAGTGTTTGTGCCATATGCAAACTAATCTGACTTCAAGTCAAGTTTTCTAAACTATTTTTTTACATAGTTCTTTTAAACATCTTGCCAAAATTTATAGTGCCATATGTCTAAATCAAGTTAAATGTATTCATGTATCTCAATGTGCATATGAAACAAGGCAAGAAAAAGAGAAATAGGAAGAAAAGTTGAGTGCATCATCCGTCTCTGAAAAAAGATCTTACCAAAGGTAATGGATACAAAGGTTCTTATTAGAAATGACAGTTATTTATTGATGGTCAAGAAAAATAAATTTTTGTTTGTTTGTTTGTTTGTTTGCCACACCTGGAAGTACTCAAGGCTTATTTCTGGTTCTGTGCTCAGCTCAATCCTGGTGGGCTCAGGGGACCATATGGGGTGCAGGGGGATCAAATTCAGGTCAACTGCATGCAAAGCTAGCACCCTACTTACCATACTCCCTTCTGCCCTTCAAGGGAAGGAATTTAATTGATTAATTCCCACTAAGAGACAAAATTTAGATGTCCTAGTATAAATCTTCATGTTCTATTCTCCATATTGGAGATACCCTAAAAAGCTGATAACTGGTTATATTAGGAAGAAAAGGAAACTAAGGCTCTGCCTGATATAGAAATATAATCAATAGATCCCCCACTGTCACCAAAAGACCATGCATAAGAACAAAGCTGGACTCCTTACCTCATTGATTATAATATATTCTATTATTTGTCAAATATATAAGGAACAAATCATTATGTTGGCTTCTGTCATACTTGAGGGGAATTAAAACCTCTCCACTTTAAAACAAATCCCTGTCATGTCAAATGTCATCTGCATTAGCTTCTTGCTAGCTATGAACATATTTTTCTCTTTTGTTCCATCCTGTTACCTTGTGCCATTCTAACACATAGTTCACCCTCCTACTCACTGCAATTCCGGCACTTGAAACCAAGTCCTTGTCACATTATTTTATATTTCCATGCAGGCAATAAATAAAAATACTGACCTAATCAGGGTTAGGAGACTCTACTCATTAAAGGGTTGATTCTACTCATTAAGGGGTTGGCAAAGATTTTCAAGAAGATAACACAGTGTACATTTCCTCTCATTTGTTTTGCAGTTCTGAGATGAGGGTTTTATCAAAAGCTTCTGAATACTAAACATCTCAATCTGTCCCTGAGAAGTGTACAATGTGGCCCTGGTAACCTCCAGTACCTCTGGGTCCAAGCAACATCACATGTCTGGGGCTAAGTATTGAACCATCAAGCCCAGTTAGGAGTCTTGCTGGGAGAAGTCTCTGGCCCTGCTAAGAGCTGCTTGCGTAGGCCCATTGCCCCCAAACAACCTCAGTCTGTAAGAGTCCCCAGAACCTTCAAGTCTACACATATATTAAGAGAATATGTTTTGCTAAGTGAAATGAGCCAGAGAGAGGGACCCACATAGAATGACTACACTATTTTTGGAATATAAAGTAATAAAATAGGAGACTAACGCTTAAGGATAGTAGAGATAAGGGCCAGGAGGATCGCTCCATGACTTTGAAGCCAGCCTCACATGCTGGGGGAAAAGGCAGCTGGGATAGAGAAGGAACCATTAAGTAAATAATGGTTGGAAGGCTCGTTTGGGAGGGGTTATGTGTGCTGAAAGTAGACTATGGACCAAACATGATGGCTGCTTAGTACCTGTATTGCAAACCATGGTACCCAAAAAGAGGGAGAGAGAGTAAGAAGGAATGTGCCTGCCACAGAGGCAGAGGTAGGGTGGTAGGGGGAATGCAGGGTGGTGAGAGTGATATTGGGAATATTGGTGGTGGAGAATGGGCACTGGTAGAGGGATGGGTATCCGATAATTGTATGAGTGAAACATAATCACCAAAGTTTGTAAGTATGTAATTGTTTCTCATGATGACTCATTTAGAAAAGAGAGAGAATATGTTTACACTGATACATTCAGTGTGTGTTCGTGTGTGTGTATATGTGTGTGAGTACACACACACACATGCACATGCAGGAAGGTTCTTCCCAGACTCTGCTCAAGAGGCCTGGGACCCGCTGTCAGTGATTCTCAGCCAACTGGGCTCTCAGTTCAACGGGAGGCCTGAGGATGTGGTGCTGCTCAGACTCTGCAGTGCTGGGGATGACTCAGGCCACTGCCTGGGTCTATGGTCCTCCATGGCTGCACTTAGCAATGCATGAGGGACCTTGTACTATCTCTCCAGTCCCTGATATGTTCCTTTTTTAAACATCTTATCTAAAAACTCTTATTTTTTTGAAAATTTAGACTTTTGGGAACATCAAATAAATTCAATTGACTATGTACACTTTCCTCCCACAGAAAAATGATGTTAGAAGAGAAAATTAAGTTCCAGAGATTGGGTGTTAAAAATATAGATGCACCTAAACACATTATAATGCTTTATAAGTATTAGCTATATCCCAAGTTCTTCAATTCTCCAGAACAAGCAATACTATACTCTGATTCTTCCCTTCACGTACAATGCCCATTAGTCTCCTTCACCGGCTTTTTCTGTCCTCTCTTATAAATCCTCAGTTCCATCTTCTTGTTTCACTTCACCTTGGAGAACATATTTCTCCAATTCTTTCAGAAAATATAATGAATTCATCAATATCAGATACCAAAAGCATCATTCTCTCAACTCACATTTTCAGGGACTGTCTGGGAGTCTCTCATCTTTTCATAGATAAAGGGATCTTCATTAACACAATCAGTCCAGCCATCAAGGTTCAACACTAATCCTTCTACACAGGATTTGCCTAAACTCCACAGTCAGTATTACATGTATTTTCTTTGTCTGTGGTTCTGTGTACTCTTATATATATTCCTCATATAGCACTTAACACCAATTGTCTCAAAAAATATAATTATGTAGATGGCTATTTCCTGTATTAGGTAAAAGGCAGTGGAACATGAAAGAAGAGTTTTTGCTGAAGTTTTCTTTCATTAAACTAGTTTAACTTCACATAATTTTGGATCCCTCATCAGTGATTTAGAAATAGGATGCCAATTTTATAGACACATTGTGACACCAATATGAAAAATTATTTCTCATATTGCATGGAGAAGAGACTAAAAAGGCAGAAGGTGCCAGGAGCAGAATGTTTGCTCTGAAGCCTTGAGGGCACAGATATCTCCTCCTGGATTTTGTTACATTAGTATTAAACAACATTTGAATAGCTCTTTACTAGGCATTCATTTATTATTAAAGCATCCTGCTAGACAGTGGTTTTAGAAGAGAAATTTTAGAAGTCATTGGCCAGTTCTTAGATTTTACTTTAAACAACTCACCAAACAATTCACCAAAGACAAAAGTCCTTTCTGACCACCAGGTCAGCTTCAGTGAAGACCACTGATATCTCAGGAGCTTCTGGAAAAGTGACTATTTCTTAGAAGATATTTGCATTCATTACAAGATCATTGAAGAGACAAACAACAGTTTCTATGCCAGCATGCAGCAATGGAATGCCCCCTTGAGATTGCATTTATGTTTCTGTTCTTTTGAAATTGAGGTAACCTTTTAGTGAGTTTTATTTTGTTTTTTAGAATTTTATGAATCTCTCTCTCTTTCTTGTCTCTCAAGCTGAGTAGGTGACCCCAAGGGACACTACCAGTGATTTGGGTAACTACACTGGTAAGTTCAATGCAAGGGCACAGTGCCCCAACCCCAGCACTACTGGGAGCCATGAGGGCCAGAGCTGGAGGAGCAGCAAGGGTCTGAGTGTGGATGCTGTAGCAGGATTGAACTCACTTGTGCCCCTGACCCCTGTCTTGTCTCCTGGGCCCAGGATGCCCTTTTTTCTAACCAACTATTATGTATCCTTTCCAATGGTAGCAGGTATTGCACTATCCTTCTGATTTCTATGCACCTTCTTTCTACCCCAAAATAATCCAGGAAAATATATTTTGTTTCATGGGATTGAAAAACACTACTTTTGAAGCATTGTGTCCTTTAAAGCATTGAGTGTCCTTTCACTTTCTCTCTGTGGTATGAAAGAGACCTAGGAAATCTCAAAAGCAAATTTAAATCTATTTATTGGAGAACCAATATAGAATGCTTAGTGACTTTAACATCAAACCAGGAAATGCCTTATTACACTTATAGTGATGAACCTATGTGTTCATATCATTATTCTATTAGTGAAAAAGACCTTAGAATTGACTGAGATAGCAGTCGGTACAGAATGGGAACTGGCAGGCCACGTTGTACTTTTTTTAATGTGTTCCTAACAGTTTTTAAGGACACTTCACATTTAAAAAAAAATTAGAAGATTGTTTCTGTGAACAATATAAGTTTGAGTGTTGGGGTGGCAATAACCAACTAAACTTGGGTAGAAGTCCTCACTTTTGTATTAATGTGTATATGGTCCAGGGGCCACAATTCACAGTCCCTTCCTTCCCTGTCGTGTCTCCAGTAGGACCTATTTTACTGTGATTTCACCTGTGAGACCCCAGCACAGTGGAAATGAAGATAACAGGGTCTTTTTTTTTCCAGAATCTGAGTCCAAAAACAGGTTTCCTTTTCCACTAACTCTGTGACCTTCAACAATCTCTGAGTGTCAGGTCCCTCCACGCTGAATTAAAGAACATGCCTTGAAAAAAAAAAGAACATTTCTTGAACTTTTGAGATCACCAGAGATTTTTTTAAGTACTTTATAAAATGTAATGTAGAATGTTTATCATCTTTATTCATTTCCCAGTTCCTGTCAGTGCCATAAAACCCACTCTACTTAGCTCAGCTACTGCTAGCTTTCCTGTTTCTTATAGTATTATACTCCATATGACAGTCAGAAGTTTGAAATAAAATCATTTGCTATATTTCCTTGTCTCATTTAAGAAGTAGAAAAGAGGACTACATTTCCAATGAAGATGAAATAAACATTTTGAATGCTAATAAATCTTTACTAGGTCATGTCTGCTTGTGGTAAAGCATCAAATTAGCGCTAAATGTGATTACTAGATGCTAAGGTCATCAAAGGTTGTGTTACACAAGTACACTTACTAGGTACCTGAGGCCTCAGGGGACAGCCCAGTTATTTGGGGCTCCTATGAGATATAACACTGATATTCACTTAGGGCCTCAGTGCTCCAGCAAAGGATCCAATTCGAAAAGTTCAACAGGATCCATAAAACATCCTCCATGCAATCTGTGCTCTACATTTTAACATAAGCACTAACAATTTAGAATTAAGTGTGTTAAGCTAGAACACGTACTTTATTCCTTTATATATTTACATATCTACATAGGCAAGGGTCCAAAGAGAATTAGTGAAACGTGAATGAAAACAGAATCTTCTTTAGGAATGGACAAAAGTGCAGAAAACTGCACTTGCACAATGATGCGGTAGATACAGAACTGTTAGCAAAGATGCATGCCGTGAATGCTTGCATTGGGAATTCATATTTATTCCTATGCTGGCCACTTTACAACAGTTCATCCTTATGTGAGGAACACAATTAATTCATCTTCTATTCTTAAGGATAGGAGAACCACTCCTGAGGAACTGCAAAATAGAAAGTGAAAACCTAGGGGAAGAAGAAATTTTAATAGAAGGCAATTTTCTTTATACTCTCACCAAAAACGAGAGTAATTCATTATTCAAAATACAATCCATCCGTTGGGAGGGGGGAGGAGGGATGTACCTGCCAAATCCTTTCTAAAGTATTACCATCTAGTGCAACTACCGCTTTTCTTGAAGTTGAATGAACCCATCATCGAAATGCAGATGAAGAAACGCCGAATTACCCCATGGTCCTCCCCGGTGTAAATTCTTAATTACAAAAAAAAAAATAGACAAGAGCATCATTTAGAAACCGATTCTTCCCATAGATGTCCCAAAGCTGGTGTTTAAGCAAGTCTCCTTGGCAACCCGGGAGCACAGTACATCCTCGGTTGGGGGGGCAGGGAGGTGGCGGGTGCGACTCCCGGGTGGGAGAATAAGTAACCGGAGTAGTAATTGCTCCCGCTAGACGAGCTGCAGGGGCTGCCTCGCCTCTGACATCTCAACTCCGGTCTCCCCTACGCTTGGCACACCAGCAGCCTCCCTCCCTCTCCTTCCGGGCTGCAGGCACCGACCCCAGAACAGCATAAGGAGAGAGACAGGCTTACCCGACGGGGTGAGCGGTCTGCTGGGTTGGGGACCAGAGGCGGCAGCGCAGGCACCGGGCTCCTCCGAGGCACAAAGGCTCTGCTTCGCCCCGCGCCGCGGAGGGTAAGAGACACCGCAGTAGTTGCGCTCTACGGCTTTGGAGATGCAGTTGTGAAGAGCCAGAGGCTTAGCCGGTGTCCCAGTGTGTGCGCGCGGGCGAGCCTGTGTGTGCGTGTGTGTGTGTGTGTGCGTGCCTCTGTGTGTGTGTGTGTGTGTGTGTGTGTGTGTGTGAGAGAGAGAGAGCGGGCCGTTGCCCAGTAGTTGACTTGCCTTC
>JAOXYA010000025.1:27814946-27825628 GCA_028565675.1 Sorex palustris | reverse complement strand
TCATGGAATTGGGTGATACATGGAAAAGGTGATACTACTATCAAACATTCTTGTTGGAGAGACTAACCATAAACAAAGAACTAAACAAATTTTACTGTGGCATTGTAATGGTCAATTAAACTTCTCTCATTTCTTTTTCCACCTCACTCTTAAAATTTTTTTTCATTCCTCATTATCTTCTGTAGTAGTCTAAATACTGCATAAACAGAGTTCAAATACTAAATAATGATTAATGGCTTGTTCTGATACAAGCACTGCCCAGAGATTCACATTTTTTAATGTTTTAATCACTTAATGGTTGTTGTTGTAAAATGAATGTGATATTACTCATATAAACCAGGCATAACACATTTTGCTGGATTTCTTTTATCTATTAGCATAACCTAAACCATTGATTGTTGCTGCTGGCCTGAAGAAATTTTCTGCAGGTCCCAGAAACACATTATAGTTGCATTTTACTAATCATTGTTTCACACCACCGTCTGCAGACCAGATCACTGCAGGTCTGCAAGTAAAAACAACATTGAAGTGAGAGATGGTAGAGGCAGGCTAGAAGTACCATAGACATGGTGGAGGGTCTTTTAACAATTTGGTTGTGGTGAGATGTGGTAATTTTGTATACCAAACTTTACTTCAACTATAGAATAAATCGATAAGTAAGTGAACAGATAAATGAAATTAATATGTTGAAGCTCACTGGCCAAAATTTGTTTGGGCTTACATATGGTTTATTGTTTGATTCTCTCTACTCTTGCTAAAATATATATATGTATTGATTTTAGCATTGTTTCCCAAAATGGATGATGCCATGTTAGCTCCCACTGCCACCTTTTACCTGTCGTACCAGTCCAGCCCTGGAATGATCCTGGGGAATTGGTAGTAAAATCAGGTGAAATTGGGGAGCCTGGTTTCCATTTGTTCACTTAAAGGAGGTAGATTTGTAGATCAAATAATAAGTTTAGGAATCTCAGATTTACGGCATCTTGTTAATGCATGCATTTCCATTGGTAAACTTGCTGGTTTTTACTTTAAAATGGCCCAATCTCTGTGAAGACTTTAAGAAAATATGACATCAAGGTCATTATTCAAATTTCATGGCTTATTTGGAGGGAATGCTTTCTAAGGACATTCAATAACAGTCTCTTATTTATTTATTTATTTATTTGGCATTTGTAGGCTACATCCAGTGATGCTTAGGGGCTCTTTTTTTTTCTTTTTTTTTTTTTTTTGCTTTTTGGGTCACACCCAGTAATGCTCAGGGGTTCCTCCTGGCTGTGCACTCAGGAATTACTCCTGGCAATGCTTGGAGGACCATATGGAATGCCAGGGATTGAACTCGGGTTGGCCGCGTGCAAGGCAAACATCCTGCCCGCTGTGCTATCGTTCCAGCCCTGGTAGAGCTATTTCTAGTTCTCAAATTCTCCCAGGTTTTTCTTATCTCAGTATAATCACCACACTTGAATGGTGACTGTAGATGATTAGAGCCAGGGAAAAGAACAATGAAGAATGTTGCTTAATAGAATTCGTCATTGTTAATAGCTTTATACTGAATTCAGAATATTCTTCTCTCAGCACACATATTCCAAGATAAGATGATCTTTTAATTTTCTTGGTCATTTCATATAATGCACTTACAGCAATTATTATCTACATAATGAAAATCCTGAGTTTAGGTCTGATTATCTTTTTGGCCTTAATATTTAATATTATAGCAGAATTTGAAAATTCCAGAGACATAATGAACGGACCTTTAAGAATGATCAACTCTCTGGGGGCTGGAGCAATAGCACAGCTGGTAGGGCGTTTACCTTGCACGCGGCCGACCCAGGTTCGATTCCCAGTGTCCCATACAGTCCCCTGAGCACTGCTGAAAGTAATTCCTGTGCAGAGCCAGGAGTAACTCCTGTGCATCGCTGGGTGTGACCCAAAAACCAAAAAAAAAAAAAAAGAAAAAGAATAATCAACTCTCTTTGTTAAAAACTATTTTAGGAAATCCATCTCTCTGGTTCCTTTTGGAAATCAACTTTCTTTTTCTGCTACCTCATGACTACATGTTTATTATTTAAAGTACAAAATAATTTTAAAAGACCCTTTAAAAATTTTTGAGCCACACCCAGCTATGCTTAGGGCTTATTCCTGGTTCTGTACTCAGGGACCACTCTTGTTGGTATGTGTGGATCATATGTCGTATTGGGGATTGAATCCAAGTCAGCTGTGTACAAGACAAATGCTTACCCACTGCACTATCTCTCTGGCCCCTTAAAGGCCCCCTTTCTAAGGATCAGATCCAGGGGGAACAAAACATAAGGCAAAATGGAATAGCCATCTAGAAAAACAATTAAAAATTTCCCCAAGCCAGTTCAATGTTCAGAAAACATTTCAAGACTTCAATGATTGTGATTTTAAAATAATAGCTACTACCAGATATGTGAAGGTTTGTTTGCACCAGAAGACTTAAAGCAAATAAAATAACTGAAAGTTGTACTCATGGCTAGAGGTTGTTGTGAATAATTTGTGTTTATCAACTAATTTAATCACAAAATCCTTGTAAGTAAAGAGTTAATACTTTATCCTGCAATGTGAAGAAACTGAGAGAAAGAGGTGAAATAATATTCTCAGAGATAATCGTTAGAGCTGAGTCAAATGTGAACACTCCTGTTTCAGAATTCTGGCATTAGAAACCACCATATTATACTTCCTTTCTTGTATTCAGCTAAAGGAAAACAGTATTCATTTAAGATGATGAAATTATCTACGAGAAAGGTGAGATGTTAAGTTTTGAATGATTTAAAATTTTAGAAAAATATTCTTATAGCTTTGATGATGTACATCTGTGTCTAAATTTTCAATGAGTTCATCTTATACTACTGTCTACATCAGTTTAAACCAACCAACATAGCCCATGTTAGTTAGATTGGCAAGTTCATCATTTCTGATCTCTTTTCCAACACCTCAATGCTTTGGCTTCCTTTCTTTAAAAATGTGCCACCAAAATCTACTGGTTTGTTTTCCTAAAAATTGAGTTTAAAGGTGTACTTCAAATATGGAATCTATTTTGTATTATAGTGGATATAGACCTTGGTGTCAATATTAAAGATCCTGAGAACTGGGTAGAAAAATTGTCTGGGCTCTGGATGTGAAGCCATCAGTAGGGTAAATGTGACAAAGCACTATAAAACTTATCATAACAACTGAATTTTCTGTCTGGTACTTCTGACAGTGCTCATGGGATGATTCATATATATTTGGTGCTGGGGATTGAACCAAGGTTGGCAGTGTGCAAGGCAGGCACCTTACCCTTACCCGCATTCTAACTACCTTGCCACACAATATGATTTTTGTTAAGTTTCATTGATAAATATGGTTTCATTAAGTATAAAAATTAGGGGCCTGAGAGATAGCATAGCGGGTAGGGTGTTTGCATTGCAAGAAGCTGACCCGGGTTCGATTCCCAGCATCTTATATGGTCCCCCGAGTACTGCCAGGAGTGATTCCTGAGTGCATGAGCAGGAGTAACCCCTGTGCATTGCCGGCTGGGACCCAAAAGGTGAAAAACAAAGGAGAGAGAGAGAGAGAGAGAGAAATTAGATTTGAATTCTCCCTGAGATATATTAACTTCCAAACTAACAAGGTAGAATATAGAGATTTAGATAGGTTTTTCTATCTCCTCAAAGTTTCCCTTCCCTTTTCTAAAAGTCCAAATAATTGATCTTTGCCCATGTTTCATTAAAACAGTGCAAGAGTGAGCTGAGAAAATAACTCATCAGTAAAGGGTCTTGAACTTTTCTCATAATCGCATTGCTTCCTTTGCAATGCCACGCGTAGCCCTGGTTGCTTTCAGCATTGTTGGGCCTTAGCAGTGCTGCATCTCTGTGTCTGAGCATTGAGCTGTATTAGTCAGAATGACTGTCAGTACCCCAAACACTATATTGGAGACTTTCAAGAAACAAATTACCTAACACTGTTTACATATGTATAGTGAATCATTTTGGAACTTAATGTTTGTAAAGAAAGTAAAATCTATAATATATTCTTATTTAGTTAAAAAAATTTTACTCAGCAGACATAAAAATATAGATTTGTATAAAAATGAGTTTTCTTAAGCTAATTATTTTGAGTGTAAACATTATAAATAACAGGCAGCATTGCACTTTAAATTGAATTATTTTATTTTAAATATTCACAGTACAGAAATTCATTAGACTTGAATAGCACATAATTATTCATACATCCAAGGAATAATTCCAGTGGCAAATCAGTGAAATAATTACACTGACTACAGAAAATATGGTTGAAGAAAATTATTTCTTCTTATACATATAGGCTCAAACATTTATACATTTATTTCTGCCTTGGAATATTAACAGATAGTGTATGTCACTATTGTTTAACAAAATTACAGATACCACACTGTACAGTAATCACACTGTATATTTATAAGCCCAGAAAGACATTAATGGGCAGAAATTTATATTGTGATAATATTTTTAAGAAAAAGACATTTCAAATGGCATCTCTAGTTTACTTTTTGGAAAACTCTAGTTCTCCAAATAAATGAATGTAAAAATTTCCAATGGCAGTTTGCCTTTCATGGCTTATTAAAATATTCTCTTGCTGCCCAAATAAGTTATGCTATTTACATATTGAATGAATTGAATGAGACAATGTGGTAGCAAACTAAGATCTAACTAAGAGAATGTTTCTTGTTGTATGTTATTCACAAACAACATTTTTGTTGATGAAGTTGATCTCTGTGTTGCTAGGACTGGTTGGCTATTCATTGTCTGGATTCATAATTTCCTCCTGGATGCAGAAAGACTCAGTCGCATGCTTTTCACTTGGAATGGTAGCTAGAGACGGCTTTTCTAACCATTATATTAAATGTACTGAAGCTGTTAAAATGGAACTTAAATGAAACAAAACATCTGTAAATAAACAATTTCATAAATAAATCTTCACGGTTTTAATAGCATAGCAGTAAAATTGTTTTTCAATATTGCAAATATTTATTGGTGCTTTTTAAAACACTAATGCTATGATCTAGCCTTATTATATTTTAAAGACTAATGTTACAGGGGCATGATTGTTATCTACACATATTTTCTGTTTAGACTAAAGCCCTTTCAAAAGTACAGGTGTATTTTCTTTAAGAAGAAGATACATACAAAAACATAAATAAAAACATTACTGAATGGAGTGATTTCTGTTCCCATAAATGATTGCAAATTATTAGTAGATAAATACTTGCTTTCTGCAACCATATTTTATGTTTTCTATATATAATATATATTTTTCATAATTACCCAGATCACTAACAAACACACTGATTTACTTTTGTTTCCTTCTACTAATTACATTGCGGGTTCACACTGTCTGTGTTTTCTCAATTATTATCTAATTAATTTTTGTCCAAACTTGGTCTCAAGTGTTATTTCCCCCTTACTCCCAGGCAGTAATTGATTTAGATTTAGGCAGTGTGAAAATAGACATTCCATTTTTGTAGGAGGAGCTGCCAAAATGTTATGTTTTCAGTATGGAATGGATCAAGATGATATTTTAACATCATCATGCTTTGTAATAGTAAGATACTATAGAGTAAATTATATTGTTTACCTTATTTGTTGAACTTTATTACCAATAATAAATTCCAAGAGGAAATTTGGGGACAAAAATAGACCATAGTATACTGCGAGCTTAGAAAAAAGAGAAATAAGCAAAAGTGCATTGTCTCTGGGCTCATTAGCACTAATTAAAACATTTTCACTCTTCTAAATTTAAAAAGGACTCTTGAAAGGATATGAATCATGCACATTCATTTAGAAAAAGCTTAATTTTTATTTGGCACTATAAATCCCCCCAAAGTTGCATGATTCACCAATGGCATGCATTTTTTCACCTAATTTAATACACAACCTTAATATCTTTATATAATTTCTTACATATTTATTTCAAACATGGACTGACTAATAAAATAAAAGTTTAAAGAAAGGTTGATGTTTGATATAAAATAATCATGTTTTTTCAAGTGTGGAAAAATACTCTACAAAAAATAAGTAGAAAAGTGATTTCTGAACAATGTATTCTTAGAGGCCAGCCAGGCATTCTATGGAAAAGGGCAGCTCAGATAGAAAAGGGAACACCAAATAAAGGGTGTTTGGTGGATCCTCCCAGGATGGGAGATGCATGTTGAAAGTAGTCTATGGACCGAACATGATTGCCACTCAATGCTTCTTTTGCAGTCCACAACACCCAAAAGGACAGAGAGAACAAAAGGGAATGCCCTGCCACAGAGGCAAAGTGGGATGGGGGGAATGGGTGTGGGAGGGATACTGGGATCCATGGTGGTAGAAAATGGGCACTGGTGGAGGGATGGGTATTTGATCATTGTATAATCGAAACCCAAGCACAAAAATTTGCAAATCGACAACTGTACCTCATGGTGTTTCACTAATAAAAATTTAAAAAAAAAATAACTACAGCTGGTTCATAAAAAAAAAGTGTGTTCTGCAATGCTGATTTTATGTTCTTGGTGTCCATAGTTACCTCTGCTCACCACTAGCAAAGTGCACAAGACCCCCTACCCCTGCCTCTTGTCACCTCCTGTTCTTGTAACTTGAAAGAGTTGTATATGTTGTCCTCATTCTGATTCAAATTGGGTTTCATAAGAATAAATTTAGAGCTACAATTGACTCTATTAAATGATTCTTAAATTAGGCTGCATCTCATCAAGCAAGGAGAAGAGAGGCCTTTATCATCAGGAAGAAGACAAGATAAGGAGAATGGCAAACTGGAAGAAATTCTGTACAGGAAACAATATTTCCCTTAGTGGAAGGCAGAGTCTTGCAGATAAGCTCATTTGTGTTGATGAAGTTTTAGAATGACAGTTTAAATATCAAATTTGGATTGAGGAGAGGTTAAATTTCAATTATTTGGGCTACTAAGGATTGATGGACCTTAGCATAAATGTCTATCTCTATTATCAATTGATTGCTTCTTTTATCAATGTCTTTATTTTATTTACTTATTTATATTTTATTGGTAACAGTCTCAAAGAGTTAAAACAAAGCAAAAGCAATCTTTCCCCATAGTCAGGATCAAACAAACTTGCCTGATGCTTTCCTTGCCCAGAAACTTGTGTGTTCTAAGGTATGTATTTGGAATTGCATTGTCAAGGTCGAAGAAGGGAAAATCAAGTTAAAATCATTTATCCTTTCTTTTTTTAAGAATTTCGGGTAAATATCTTTAAAATATCTGATGAAAGGCCACAGCTGCTCGCCTTGCAAGCAACTGACAGGGGATGGATCCTCAGCTCTACATATGATGCTCTGAAACTGCCAGGAATAGCTCTTGAGCACAGAGCACAACAGATATGACCCAAAAATAAAAAAAATCTGAAGAAAATAAAAATGTATCTAAACTGTTTTGATTTGTTCTCTCTTTCTAAATTATAATATATACATTTAGGCTGATTTTGTACTTGTAATTTGTACTTTTGTTCCTTGAAGAAGATCCTCTCCAATTTTTTGGGGGGGGTCACACCTGGCGATGCACAGGGGTTACTCCTGGCTCTGCACTCAAGAATTATCCCTGGCAGTGTTCAGGGGACTATATGGATGCTGGGAATCGAACACAGGTCAGCTGCATGCAAGGCAAATGCCCTACCCGCTGTGCTATCACTCCAGCCCTCTCCAAATTTTTTAAGCTTCAGCTCACACAAAACAAGGATTCAGTCTCATTCACAGTTGGCATAGCCTGCTAACCAAAACAAAACAAAACAAAACACACAAATTTTAACCTAGTTTCCTTTTTCCACACATATGCTTTGTGGGGAAAAATAGAGCAGTCAATGAAAACACTGAAAAATATTGAAAGTCTGTTATAGGAATCTAGAAAAAAAGAGCAGATTTTTTTTTTATTAACAGTTAAATTTGGAAAATATTCTAAAGGTACATGATGCCTTATTAAAGCATTGCTGTCCAGCAAGTACCTAGGACATCAGATTTTTTCTTTACCGTGACTGTGTATGTCGCTGTGAAGTCATTTTACATTTTTTCATATTTACATAGTAGAAATCCCAAATTCTGTTTCTCTAGTTTTTAGACATCCACTAATGCCTGAACAGTGCATTCCAATTTACAAAACACCATCATGCATTAGTTCCAGGTCTTATAATGAGCCTATAAGGAAAGTATCTGAAACATCTTGTTAAACTCCATATTCCCCGAGATGCTTAGAAACTGAACCTCGAGAAAGGTTGAATGGATTATCTATAAATATTCATATGGGTATGACATAAATTTAAATATGGAAACAGTTATGTTAATTTCAGCCTTCTCACCAGTAGCCAGCGTTTTCTCAGCTACTATTTTCTGTGTGTCTTCCACTGCCTTCTCTGCACCATGAACCTTAAACCAGTAACATGTACTTGTTAATCAGCTTCAGGATATGAAAAAGGCAGTCACTTGACTCACGGGAGTACTACAAATAGAACAAATCCATGGTTAAAGCAAACCACAGAAACGGAAAAACTCATACATGCCAGCAAGCTTCTCAGATTAAACTGCCAAATTTATTTATTCTCCTTTCAATTCCTTGCAAAAGAACATTCAGTCCTTTTCTTTAATAAGAATCCAAGCTTTATGTGTAATAGCCTTTAAGCAATTATCAAGAAATCCACAAGATGCTAAAGGAAATCAGAATGAGGTTATACTTTTGTTTTTTCATAAACTTCATTAACATTTTAGAAACATAAGAGATATAAAATTGGCAAATGTAACCACATGCGGCTTTTCTACCAAGGGGCAGAGAACTTGTACAGTGCTTAAGGAACTTGAATTCCATGTGATCCCCAACCCCACATATGATCCCCCAAGCACATCAGGAATTTCGTCTGAGCAGAATCAGGAATAAACCTTGAGTATCACTGAATGAGTCCCCTCTGTAAAACTAGAGCTAAAAAACACCCATCACTTCCTCGACTTTGTTCATAACTTTATAATACTAATTTAAATTTTGTCATAATAAATAAAACTTTTTCTGAGTCATGTTTTTAAAAATAATATTCAGAGATGGAGTAACTATCTTGAATATATTTAATATTGTTGTATATATCTTAATAAAAAGAATGGAAAAAAGAAGAAAAATCTTAATGTAAGACTAATTTTATAGGGCTATCACACATTATACCAACAAAGCAATATATTTTTTTTCTATTTTCCCTTTTCAAAATATGTTCCTTGACTAGTTCATTTGAAATAAAATTGACATTTCCTTTAAAGTTTATATTCATTTAATCACCTGGAAAGCTCTTGAACTTTCAAGGTAACCTCAGATATCTGCAGCATATTTTTAGTTGCCAATGTAAAATTGCAATTAGAAATTGAGCATTTCAGTAATACGTATAATATGACATAGCAGGGATGTGCTGTGCTTTTGCCCCCAATAGCAAAAGCACTTACATATCAAAAAAATGTTGAAATATATTTGAATTGAATCAGAAAATTCTTAATTAACCAAGAATGTTTAAATGTTTATTTAAAATAAATCACCAGTCTAATAAATATTCCCTCAGAAGTAAAATTTAGAACATTTCTCTAAGTTCTTAGCTATTTAATAATAATTATTATTAATTTTGACTCCATAAGGTATTTTAGTCAAAAAAATTAGAGCATACAGTAATAGGAATGCAATGAATAATATACCTATAAATCATCGGTGACAAAAAGAAAGTTTACTGTTATATGTAGGAGAGAACAGCAATTAAATTTCAAGATTATTCTACAGGTGCTTTAATTCTAAAAGTAATTGCTTTTGTAAGATCCTATGCCTGGATTATTGGCCATTATGATGAGCAAGAAATGAAACTGAACCTAGGTTACCAAATATATTAAAATCTTCTCACATCTTACAGTTCACAGAAGGAGCCAAAGATCAGTCATCACTTTAATACACTATGCTCATAATTCAGGCGTAAGGTTTTGTTTAAACAAAATTAGATTGTGGAATTCAATTATAAACAGAGGAATAATTCATTTGCTTATTAATTGGTTCTCCCGCATTTAGGCATAGAACAATTGTCCTTTAGGCGTAACTTATACATTTATCAAACTGATCTGAATTACTACCATTTAGGATCTAGTATGATTGAATGCAACCAGCCCTAGGTATCCTATATGATGGAGTTACAAACAAAATTTGTAAGTGAGGCTTAAGTATTTGAACACATAAAAAATTGAAACAAAAGTCAAAATCCCATGTTCATAACAGATATGTATAGAGAGCAAAGTGTTAATACAATTGTTCATGAAGTCAAATACTGTAAGTTAATAACTTTAAGTGTAATCTAAAGAAGGCCATGTTGGAAGTAAATTGTCCAAAAATAACTTTAGAATAATAGCAAAATTTTAATTAACTCTGCTTTCAAAATAAAGCATGAACTTAAAAATTACTAAAGGTGAGAAGGCAAAGTTTAACCTTTGTAAGTCCTACCGTTCACAGCAGTTTTTTTTATAGTAGGCAAATATTGGGGACCACTGTTATATCCATCAATTTTTGAAAGATAAAATTAATTGTGGGATACTATTATGACAAAGACCAATGTAGTAATGAAATATATGCTTTTGAAGCATATAATGTATCTTAAATATCCAAATCATACTAGGTGAGAGAAGATAGACACATAG
>JAOXYA010000025.1:27733299-27748987 GCA_028565675.1 Sorex palustris | reverse complement strand
CTTCCTTCCTCCCTTCCTTCCCCCTTCTTTCCTTCCTACCTTCTTCCTTCTGTCTTTTCTTCCTTCCTCCTTTCCTTCCTCCTTTCCTTCCTCCTTTCTTTCCTTCTTCCTTCCCTCCTTCCTTCTTTTCTTTTCCTTAAGAATTTTAAATCTTTCCTATTAGACAGCTAGTGTCTATTTCCTACTAGATAGCTAGTGTCTATAAAAATATGGAAATCTTTGGGATCCTGGGACAGCAAGACTGGGTGGGATTCTGTTGTTAATGTCACTTTTCAGCTTTCTATTCTATCCTGCTGACAAGAAGTGTTTAAATCTGGGAGGCTCTTCATCACTGAGCTTCTTAGTTATTGCATGTTTTACTTGGAAATAATTCATGTCTGAACCAGTGTCTTGTAATGTCCAACTAAAAGGAACCTCTACCAGTACACATAAACACACACACACACACACACACACACACACATCACTATTAAACAGATGGAAGTTTTTACTAACAGGTCAGGGAGAAGCACACAATATTTCCAAACCTGCCTTCAGGGCAGACAGGGAAATGTTGATCACGTGTCTAAGGAGAATTAAGCATGGTTTTTCCGTGGAGTCAAGATTCTCTCACAATACAATCTACCACAACAGTTCTCTTCCAAATTAGGGGACCTTTTGAAGTATATTATGAATAGCATTATTGGCACACATTTTCTTCTTTATTTCTTTTTCTAGAAAAACCTCTTTTTAAAAGAAGCGTTTTCCCTTCCATCTATTTGCTGTCTGTGGTTATTATGATGGGTGTGGGGGGGTGTCACAGACCTCATTGTAGTGATCACACAATTGGTTGTGCTAAGTGCTTGTTGCTCACATACATGGCTGCACTACCTGGACACTCAATATTGCTGATCTCTGGGCAGTGCACATGATTAGCTGCAGTGCTGGCACACAACTGGTTGCTGCCTCAGGAAGCCAAACATTAGAATACCTGGGGAGACCATGAGAATTTCATGAGGCATGTAAGATGGAATCAGAGGTGGGACACGCAGCCTCTTGTGTGCAAGTCAAGATCTCAACCAACTAAATGGTCACTGAGCTTCCTCATCAGGAAGCCTTTCTGTTGTCGTTGTCTACTTTTTGCTACAGTTTTTGTTTTATTTTGTTTTTCCATTATTATGACTGCCACCAATTTTCCCTAATGTGTTCTCCAAATTTAGTCACTGGTCCCATTGGATCCTTGATACTCCTAAGAAATAGTTATATCAGCACCAGAAATAGCCAAAGACTTATTTGGCAATGGAGAGAAAATAGCAAATAGAAGAAGACAGAGGGGCACATGAGAAAATTTTACCTCTTTCCTTCTAAAGAAGCTTTGTTTTCCCTGCTTTGATAGATTTCACTTTTTAAAAAAGTTCTTTCCTCATACTTCTGGCACAGTTTATTTCAAGACTGCTTCCTTCAAAATTACTGTTGAAGTATCAGCATTCCCCATGATGATCATAATTACACTTTAGCAATCATATGGTAATTACACACTGATGTAAGAAGCAAAGTGATGAAAATGTGAGAGGAATAGTGTGATATAATAAACAAAGATATTTAGGTTTTTCTCCCCAGCTTCAGACACTAAGCTAGAAAGATTCTTGCAGTTTCCTGACAAACAGACATGTCTTTGGTTCTTCAAACCTTTCAGCCAGTCCTTATTCTTGTCATCCGTAGCAGAATAAGTCATAGGGAGGCAGTAGACAGCGTCAACATGAAAGCCAGTCTGTTACTAGATAAAGTGCAGACGCTAAGAAAGAGTCATTGAGTTTAATCATGTGTCTAATGATTTAATTAATCATATGTGCCTTAAGCCTTGATTAAAACTCTGAAAACCAGGTTTGGGAGCTTCCTGTCCAGTGAGATACAGACATCCCAGAACTCAGGGCAACTCCTGGTTCTCAATTCTCCCATATTTTGCTTTTTGTCCCTTTGTCTTTGCTGTTCGTGTGTCCATAAACTCCAATAGTTACTGCTAACAATTCTTTGAGTTCTGTGAACACTGTTGCAAATCATCAGACCTAAGGGACTAGGGGAAGTTCCCAATTTTTTCATTTTGTTTTGGTTTTTTGTTTTGTTGGGTCATACCCAACAGTGCTCAGGGCTTACTCCTGTCTTTGCATTCAAAGATTACTCCTGGCAGGCTCTGTGGACCATCTGTGGTGCTGGGGAATCCAACTCGGGTCAGCTGTATGCAAGGCAGATGCCCTCCCCACTGTACTATTTCTCCATCCCAGAAGTCCCAAATTTGTAACTGGTTAAACAGAAGCATAATTGGAAGCCATGCTGAGAGCAGGTGTCTGGAATGGAACAGTTGTGTGGGACTGAGTCCCTTAACCTCAAGGCTGGAAGCCAAAGTGAGTCAGTTCATACTAGCATTGAGCTGAATTTTAGACACCCATTGTCAGAAAATTGTTGTCAGCAGGGAAAGTGCCATGCCTGCTCATCAAATCACCAGCACAGCAAACTTATTTTTCACGGAGATAGCTTCTACAAGAAACAGACAAGACTATCAATGTTTTTTTTTCTTCCATTTTTAAATTAATCGAACACGTTTCAAAATACATTTTTAGTTTACTCTTATTTATGATAGAATTGGGCTGGAGCAATAGCACAGCAGGTAGGGCGTTTGCCTTGCACATAGCCGACCTGAGTTCGATTCCTCAGTCCCTCTCGGAGAGCCCAGCAAGCTACCAAGAGTATCCCGCCTGCATGGCAGAGCATGGCAAGCACCCCATGGCATATTTGGTATGCCAAAAACAGTAACAAGAAGTTTCTCAATGGAGACATTACTGGTGCCCGGTCCAGCAAATGAATGAACAACAGGACAAGAGTGCTACAGACAGTGCTATGATAGAATTAATATTTGCCTAAGCCAGTTTTAAATATGATTTCCCCAGCACATATGCTGACATACTTCCAAGTAGAATAACTGCTGAGGAAAAGTCACTGGATAGTGGGAATCACAGTAGGAAGAACTAAAGAAGATAGGAGCCGGGGAAGCAGTACAGTGGTGCTTGCTTGCCTTGTACATGTCTGATCCTGATTTGATTCCTCCATCTGCTTATGGTTCCCCTCTTGCCCTCCCCAAGTAGATCCAGGAGTGATCCCTGAGCACAGGCCAGGAGTAAGCCCAGAGCTTCACCAGTTGTGGTCCCAAATAAACAAAGACAAAAAATTAAAGATTATAAGAGAATTATAGTAGAAAATATAACAGCTAGATAGTTGGCATTAATTTATGCCATTTTTTTCAACTCCCACACTGTTCTACTAATTCTCATTTAAAATCTCATTCCATATGGTATTCGGTGGCCATAATTTAGAAGAAACAAAAATCCTGCCAGAAAAGACTTCTTTCTTTCAGCTAAAGCTCATGTTCATAACAGAAACTAACGAAAGACCAGGGAAAGGCCAGTTATATTAAGGTAGCTGCGATCTTTGAGTAGATAGCTCAGATTATCTTTTTAGATTATGTTTAGATACAATTGTCATGAAAACACAGAATTGCTATTGAATATTAAATGGAATACCGAGTTCTACTAGGAAAGCAGAACTGTATATTTGAAAAAAATTCTATCTTATGCTTGGACTAGAATACAGAAATATGTATCATTATACTTAATAAATCTCAGCAGTCTAAATACTGAAGTCATAGTTCCCAGCCTGGAATATAGCTCAAAGGACTGGAGCCTGGGATGTGTGAGGTTTTGGGCTTAATTTCTTATGCCACATGAACCCCCAGCCGTGCCACAGTTGCCTTGATAACCCTAGTGCCTCTGGTCCCAATCAGCAGGCCAGACCCTTTATCTATCATCTCTGTTCCCCAGGACCAAATATTGCTGAGAGTGGCCCTACCTCTCGTTCTCTCCCAGCATACTGGGGAATTCCTTCCTGAAATAATGAAAATATCAAAAGACAGAACTTTGCATAATGTGGACATGGTGTGCTTTCCATATGCAAACCATGTTAAAGAGAAAAATGAGAAGTATGGAGTGAGACTCAATTATTTTTTCTCACTTCTTCATATGAATTCTACAAACCTAAAGCCTGAAGTGAGTGTTCTATGTCTATAAGGAGGTGCTGTAAGTGGAAATGTTTTATTCAGTTCTGCAATAAAAATTCATTAACCAGAGCCAGGGATCAGCTTACATGATTGAAGCCTAGGGTTGATCTTCCTCACTCCCTCACTGATACCCATCACTGCAGCACAGTCAACTGTGGCTCCAGAGGTCCCTCACCCAGCACTGTATGGTCTGAGTGTGATCCCCACAACAGTCACAGCAATATCCAAGATTGTATTGGCTGTTTGTGTACCAGGGATTCTGTTAGGAATTGTTCATGTGATAAGACAAGAAGATGCTTTATGCTCTGCCAGAATTGGATCAAAGTTAGCACAGGCAGAATATTAGCAAATAAAATAAATATATAACAAGACATTATGGATTTCTGAAGTGCTATAGAAGTTACCACAAAGTTATATTAAAAATTAACAGAAGGGTCAGAGAGATAGTGCAGTGTGGAGGGCACTTGCTTTCCACATGGCAGACCTAGATATGAATCCAGACATCCCATATGGTCTCCAAAGTACCGTCAGGAGTGATCCCTAGAAGAGAGTCAGGGGTAACCTGACTGAGCACTGTTAGGTTTAGCCAAAAACAAACAAACAGAAAAAGTAACAAATGATACTCATCCTTTTCTTTAAATAATGAGCAAAGCAAAACAAAACAGATCTCTTTGGGAAGTCGTATCTGAACTTTAGTGTGAGCAGCAACCTGGTAAAAACAGAAAACTGTCCAGAGAGATAGTACAAGGGTTAAGGATTACTTGTCCTTGCATGTGGTCTGCTCCACTTGGATCCCCAGCATTATTTCGCAGAACACTGCCAGGAATTTCACTTGAGAACAGAATTGGGAGCATCCTCCACAAGCTGCTAGGTATGGCCTAAAAGAAATCCCAAAGTTGAAAACATACCAAAAAAAGGCCAAGTAGCATTACAAAAGAAATGCAGTAATGGCCTTGAGTTGTTGATCATTTACCATATTGAAAATATTTTGATAATAGAGGGTGGTATTTTTGATGCTTATTATATATTATATATGTGCCTTTTAACTCTTGTTTAGCATAATCACCAGTGGGATGGAGACACTGGTATGATCCCTTATCACAGGTGATGGAACTGGGAAATAGGTACTTTTCATCATGTGAGCAGTGTCCTTGGGCTGGAGCGATAGCACAGCGGTAGGGTATTTGCCTTACAAGCAGCCAACATGGCCGACCTGAGTTCGACTCCTCCACCCCTCTTGGAGAGACCGGCAAGCTACCAAGAGTATCTCGCCCGCACGGCAGAGCCTGGCAAGCTACCCATGACGTATTCAATATGCCAAAACACAGTAACAAGTCTGATGATGGAGACGTTACTGGGCCCGCTCAAGCAAATCTATGAACAACAAGAGGACTGACTAACTGACTGAACAGTGTCCTACAGCTAAGAAGTGAAAACATTAATCTCAATGTCTTCCATGTTTCTAGAATTCAGGCTCCAAATGGCTACATATTACTTGGTCCGCTGGATGCATTTAAGTAAAGCTTGAGATTAAGCTAATGCAGTGGTCCATGTGTGTACAAGTTTGGGAAAGGTGAATTTAAAGTCCTAGGTGAAATATTTAAAACCTAAATCTAAATGTTTACTCATGGAGAGTGAACACTGGACTTGGAATTCTGTTAACAGTCACAAAAGTACGGCTTTTCTTAGCATTAATCCTGTTTGATTGTTGGCTACTGTTTGATATTATGTCTTCTTTGGCATGCCTTCTGCTGTTTCCCCAGCCTCTGTGCCTGTCTCTTG
Organism: Sorex palustris; assembly: GCA_028565675.1. Lineage (NCBI taxonomy): Eukaryota > Metazoa > Chordata > Mammalia > Eulipotyphla > Soricidae > Sorex > Sorex palustris. The sequence goes on along the minus strand of JAOXYA010000025.1, from coordinate 27,743,118 downwards.
TGCCTGTCACTGACTTATCTCTCCACACACATACCTGTCACCTTAGAAGATTCTCCTACACCTCTCCATCACCTAATCACCACTATTCTCTGCTCTTAACTATGTGCAGATTAATTACTGAATTAGTTCTATTGAAGTCAATACTGTCATCAGAGAAAAAGAACAAAACATGAGAACAAATTAAGAGATGAGGGAAAAATGCAAAATAATAAAATTTCTCTTTACCCTGTTTTGATATCACTAGTAAACCAGAGGAGAAAGCACTCCAGAGGCAAGATAAACCTTGCTGACAAGATCTGGATCAAATGACAGTAGTCACCAGAGCACTAGAAAAGAAAATGCCTTAACTATGTGTCAGAAGCAACCATCTTGCTCTATCCCCCATCCCAATGGCAGATTCTGTAATTTGAATTCTCAGAGCTTATATCACTGTACTGTAGCTGTGTACATGTACTAGTAGTGACAGTTTCTGAATTCGGTTTTCCAAGATGCTTGTCACACCTTAAGAAATAGATTTGCTGCTGATCATGGTGAAGAGTCACTTGCCCTCTGAGCTCCATAGAGAAACAGATGAGGCCAAGGCTCTTCATCTTTTGAGGAGCAAAAGGACCTATGCACCATATTGAAGACATTTGCTTGAGATGATTCAGTTGCTTGAGATGATTCAGTTGAAAGAATAGCTTCTTTAAATATGAAGATGGTTTAAAGAAAAGGTGTAGACAAGGACTGCCCCATGTTTATCTATCTGCTATATCTACTATGACATAATACATTTTTCAGATTTAGAAATAGGTGCCAACTATGTTAATTTCATATAACAGTGTATAGTATATATCACCATGTTACCAACAGTCCATACATACTTTCATATATTCTCACAATATAAGGTAAAGGTAAAGGCCCTCCCGTTGTTCGTCAATTTGCACGAGTGGTCCCAGTAACGTCTCCATTGGAGACTTTGTTGTTACTGAGTTTGGCATATCGAATACGTCACGGGGAGCTTGCCAGGCTCTGCCGTGTGGGTGAGATACTCTCGGTAGCTTGCCATTATTAGGAAAATCTAAATCAAGATGTCGATGAGATATAATCATACACCCTTGAGAATGGCACATATCAAAATACTGGGAACAATGTCTGTTGGTGGGAATGTGATGAAAATGGAACTCTCACCCACTACTGGTGGGAATATGGAAAACAGTATAGAGGGTATGTACTCAGTAAACTGAGAACTGAGGTCTCATATGACACAGCAATTCCACTTTTGGGTATCTATCCCCAGAACAGAAAAACATGCATTCAAAAGAATGTATGCACATCATTTTTATTCTAGCACTCAGTACAATAGCTAAAATCTGTAATCAACCTAAATATCCAACAACAGACAAGTGAATCATAAAGATATGGTGTATATACACAATGAAATACTATGCAGCTGTAAGTAATAATGAAATCATGCTATTTGTAGCAATTGGATGGAACTGAAAGACATCATGTTAGATAAAAAAACATAAGAAGGATTAAACACTGTATGCTCTCATTTATATTTGGTATTTAGAATAACTGGATGACATAATGCAATGTTCTAAAGCTGGGGAGGGGGAGGTGATGCCCAGACTAACTCTGGCCCCAAATTATAGAGAGAAAGAAAGAAAGAGTGGAAGGGAAGAAGAGAAGAGACAGATGAAAAGCAATGGGGGGCCAGGTACGGGAATTTGGGTTCAAAAGTGGTGTTAAGCATGGATAAAGTCAAATACCCAACCCATGTTTCACTAAAAAACAACAACAACAAAAACAAATAAAAAACAAAATGAACAAACAAACAAATAAAAAACCCAAATACCCAAACCAGAGTCAGCAACACTGAAATCAAGAGACTCAGACTAACAAGTGAACTTAGAAAGTTTCCAATCAAGAGGGCAGGATGGAGGGAGTGGGGGATAGGATATGGGAGGGAACCTGGAAATATTGGTGGAGGGAAATTGAGGTTGGTGGTGGGAAAGGCACAGCAATACTGTATGACTAAAATTCAACTATGAATAACTTTGGTGAATCACGGAGCTTTAATTAAAAAAGTGTAAATTAAAAAAAATTTTAAATAGAAATAAAAGAGATAGGATTATCCCATCCCATCTTAATTACACTGTGGCACCTTGGGAAAAACACTTATACTTGCCACAAATAACTTGAACGTTTTCAAGTGTAAAATCAAGTAATTAAATTTTAGAGTTCTACAAAATTTTACGAAGATCATAGAACATATTTTGTACTCTCATAGATAAAGGATATTGGGTGGGAATAGACATGAAGATTTGGTTATATATATCAAAAAGTTATGTGTCAAGACATTTGAATTCAGCTGTATATAGACTTGTAATAAGAATATATAAGTCGGGGACTGGAGCAATAGTACAGCAGGTAGGCATTTGTCTTGTATATGGCCAATCCGAATTCAATCCTCTGAGCATCCCCTGGAGTGATTTCTGAGCTCAGAGCCAAGAGCCAAGAGTAAACCCTGAGCATCAGAGGTATGACCCAAAACACACACACACACACACACACACAGAGAGAGAGAGAGAGAGAGAGAGAGAGAGAGAGAGAGAGGAGAGAGGAGAGAGAGAGAGAATATACCAATCTAAAATGCAATAAGAAGAAAAATCCCATTTTTTTTCTTTCTGGGTCACACCCAGCGATGTACAGGGATTACTCCTGGCTTTGAACTCAGGAATTGCTCCTGGCGGTGCTTGGGGGACCATATACCATATGGGGTACTGGGAATCAAACCCAGTTCAGCCATGTGCAAGGCAAACACCCTACCCTCTGTACTATTGCTCCAGCCCTGAAAATCCCAAGTTTTAATGAGACTGTTATTGCTCAGTTATTACAATAATGTATTTCTACCCTTGCCCATGTGCCATCTGTTTTCAAAATATGACCAAAATGACAATGTCAGCAAATCAGAATCAGATCATGTCACTCTCAAAATTAGAATGACTTCATTTCGGATAGATTAAGATAATGATGAGTTATCTGAAGTTTAATAATTCTTCCAATTATCATTTCACTAATTTCCTTCAAGTTTAGTATGATCACATTTTCCAAAATAATTTCTACTTATATAGCTGCTGATTACTTATATAAGAACATATATTATTTACTTATGTAGGTATAAATATGAATATAAGCAAACATACATGTGCACATATATTATCTGGTCTCATCATGGCATAGCCTGATATGATTGTTATTATATTATATTTTGACCACCCAAAACATGCTTAGGAGGCCTGGGGTGTGGAGGGCAGGGATCTATGGGTGATTCTTGGCTAACAGAGCAGTGGATTCAGCATAAGAGTTTGAGGATGTGGTGTTGTCAGGCCCTGTAGTTCTGGGGATACTCAGGCTACCCCAGAGGTGCTAGAATCCTCCAGGGCCACCCAGAAATCCTCCTCAGAAAGTGGTTCCAGGAATTAAACCTAGGTTGGATATTTGCTATATATGTGTCCCTATATGCTATACCATCTCTTGGCACCCTTATTTATTATTTCCAGTAAAGAACAACTGATAAGAAAATGATACTATAAACGTTACTTTCCCTTGAAAGCAAGACTTGACTTTTTTGGGGGGTTTGTTTTGGGGCCACACCTGTTGGTGCTCAGAAGTTACTCCTGGCTCTGCACTCAGGAATTATTCTTGACCCTGCTCTGGAGACTGTATTAGATGCTGGGGATCAAACTTGGGTCGGCTGCATGCAAGGCATGCAAGCCCCCTTTGTGCTGTACTGTCACTTGATCCTGAAAGCGGGATCCTTCTGCTGCCTCCTGTGCAGCCTCTGAGACAAGAAACATTTGTGTCTGAAAGACACAAACCCCACCTACTATGGGATAACCTTAGTTTGTCCTTTCTACCGTGCCCAGGAAGTTTAGGTTTATTGGGTTACTCCCATCACAGTGTTCTCATTCCTCTGTTTATTTGTAACCTCTTTTTTTTGTCTCTGTTGACTTATAAATATTGTTGTTCTCTTCTCTTTAGTTCCTTTGCATAATTAATTCAGAGCAATGTCCTTTTTGTCTGGACACAGTAAGACAGTAATGCTATGTTTTGTAACTTGGGAGTTAATTGGCTCCGGATAATATTCCTCCGGGGCATCTGTTTGACCTAAGCCTCAGTTGCCCTTACTTCCTAGCACCGCAAAAGTAGGGTACCGACGAGAGACTGGATGGACCCGGCGCAAGCAGTGAGCTACCCTGGCATCAAGATGGGCCTGGCCAAAGCGCCATAATACTTAACTGTAAGTTAAGAGCATGGTCATGGACAAATTCTGTCATGATCCATAAAGGAATAACTAGATTCGGACCCTGCTGGGGTTGGGAATGATTAATTCGGCCTGAGCACTGTAGTCTGTGGCAAGATGTCCCCAGGAAAGCGACCCTACAAGCTCAATGTATCTCTTACTGTGTCCATACAAAATAACTAATTTTAAGAAGTAGAATTAAGATGTTAATTAGGATGTTAAATATGTTTTTGGACTAAGGAGAAACACCCCTAGGCTGTGTTTCCTCCCTTGAGCCTGATGGGCGATCGGGAAGGGACTTTGATAGGTTAATGTGCTACCTGATTTGTAGTTGCTACCCCCTATGTTGGGAGTTGGAGAGACTAGAATGAGAGAACAGGGCATTAAGATGGAGCATGGAGAGACTAGCAAGGGGGACAGTGGGAGAAGAATGTAGGGGAAGAATGCAGGAGCAGGCATGTGGAGAGATGAGAGAGCAAGGCTTCTAAAGGGAACACGGAGAGATGAGCGGGAGAGACAGGAGGAGATGGGAATGAGGGGCAGTGTGAGACTAGAATGACGGGCTCAGTGAGACTGGAACAGGCGTGGGGGAGAATGGAATAAATTGCAACTGATCATATCAACCAACCTGGCAGCCTTGTTTCTTCCTTCATCTGCCCATGGCATGGGCAACCCCAGGTGGGCGAGCGGCCCTAGTCCACCGAACCTGGGAAGCGAGAAGGAGAGCCATCAGGGCTTTCCCTAGCCACTCAGAGATTACACAACCTACACTCACACACAAAGCTGAGGAGACAGGTATGGAAAACAGTCAGCCAGCTTTGGTTAGCTCACTCAGCTAGCTGCCCAAACCATAATTTTATAATTTTTTTAAAATTTCATGAATTTCTTTGTTCCGCTGGTTCTTCACAGACTTAAGATGGCATTAAAACTATATAAACTGGCTGTTTTGGTCATTTACTGGATCCTACATCTAAAGGACCTCAGTGCTCACAAAGTTTAATTGACCATTTCTCTGGCTAATCTCACTTAAATCAATTTATTACCAATGTTGACCTTTGGTTCAACCAAAGGAACTAAGACATAAGAAGGAGATTCCTGAAAATTTTCTCCACTACTGCAATTCTAGACATCCCCGTTTGTTTATCTCTTTATAGGCACACACATTTATATAAAATGAATAAACCAAGCGCAAACTGTAGCATTGTAGCACTGTCCTCCCATTGCTCATCGATTTGTTCAAGCGGGCACCAGTAATGTCTCCATTGTGAGACTTGTTACTGTTTTTGGCACATCGAATATGTCAGGGATAGCTTGCCAGTCTCTGCCATACGGGTGGGATACTCTTGGTAGCTTGCCAGGCTCTCTGAGAGGACATAAGCATCGAACCCAGGTCAGCTGCATGCAAGGCAAATGCCCTACCCGCTGTGCTATCACTCCAGCCTGAGAGCAAACAAAGCAAAAAAAATATATAAGCCCTTAAAGTGATTCCCAGGTATTATTGACAAAATATTCATCAAATGTTAATAATTATTTTCCCCAGAGGGTAGAACTGAAGTGACAGCTTATTTTTGTGCTGGACATTTCTTTAAAGGTTGCATTGTTTATAATGGCATATATCATCTTGAAAAAAATGATAGTCATTACTCTAAGAAAAAGCAATCAATCAAGCCACACATGCCCGATCATTGACCTTGGGAGGAATAATCATGGGGCCTGAATATTTCAACATTGGCAGCATCATCCCCAAATCCCTGCATCCTTTTGAGTCCCTGTCTGTTCACCAGCTGCACTGCAGTTATCAACTGAAGATATTCTTGAGATGGTCCTTGGCTCATCTCGAGCCATGAAGCCATAATGTCATCAACACTCGATGATTACAGTTTCTTTATCACTACCACCTCACTCTTCTCCCGATGATCATCCCCCGACAGATATCATTCCACTGACCTATGCAGGCCCCTAGACTGTCCATAGTGCTCTCAACAGGATGTTTTTCCCTTGCCATAGATCCTAATCCAGCTACCCCATCTCGTTTCAGTCCAAGTGCAATTTATGCATGTGATGTGCAGCCTGAGTGCCTGCCATTTCTCTCACAGAGATGGCTGTAGAACCTGCCCAAGTAGTGCTCATTTGTCAAATTGAAAGTGATTGCTTTTTAATTATTATATGGAGAAACAATTTCCTTTTACAGATCTTGGTAGGTGACAAAAATCTCACCTCCCACCATAAACCAAGCGGTCTGAACAGCTATTGGCTTCCATTCTGTCAGTTGGCTATTTCATGTAAGTCTTGGAATCTAGAGTAGGGAATGCCAGCTGCCCGGGGTGGGGATGGGGGATCCCATTTTTGCAAGGGTGACCACATAGTGAAATTCTCACAATGGAGCATGAGCTACCAGGGGTGGGTGAGATAGTGGCATTCAACCCCCTCTCATGAGTGGGTGGGATAGGGGCACTCTATTCCTTTTTCTAAGAAGTTGACTGTGTTTCTAGTCAACCTTCCTTGACTCACAATTTTCTAGGCCTGATTTGTTCTATAAGTTGGCAACATGTTTACAAACAATATCTTTTCTCTCAAAGCTGTCATACTTGCTTTGAGAGAAAGTATGACATACCCTCCCGCTACCATTTAATTCTTTTTTTTCATGATGAAAATTGAAGATTAGCATTGCCTCTCCTTAAGCCTATATCACAGGGCGGGGCTGGAGTGATAGCATAGCAGGTAGGGTGTTTGTCTTGCACGCAGTCAACCGGGTTTGATTATCAGCATCCCAAATGGTCCTCTGAGCACTGCCAGGAGTAACTCCTGAGTGCAGAGCCAGGAGTAACCTCTGTGCATTGCCGAGTGTGACCCAAAAAGGAAAAAAAAAAACAGCCTGTATCACAGAAAAAAAGTTAATTCCAGTCATTTCTTTCTACCATACCACCTCTCTGGGAAAACATTTTTATCAACTCTGGAAAGAATCCATAATGATTACATGGTTGGCCCTTTCCCCTTGGGTCCCTCTTTCTCTTTATGAAAGTCATGTGAAGAACAAAAGTCAAGCTATCATTTTTAGACTACCTTGGTGTTTTGTTGAAACACATGCATTTACAAACATATTAGTGTCTGTATATTATTTTGAATTTTTTTACATTCCATATAATACATGCTGATTATTTTATATTAAGCAGATCTATTATCAATATAAAGTTTTTTATCTGGAAGATAAAATTATCTGGTATCACAGTGTTCAGAGACTTCTGAGTAGATTTTTTAAATGGTTTAGCTAGGAGAGGACCAAGTAAAACAGATCAGAGGGCATTTCATTTTTTTGTCTTTGACTGCTTCCTGTGTCTAAGAGTATAAATAGATGATATTTGGCATACACTGAGTATGCATATTCTATGCACACCCATGCAGTGCATGAAGATTTTCTACCTAGAGCCCACCACAACACTCCCAGGTAAAATTCTGCAAATATCTTTTGCATGTCTCTTGCTACAAGGATTTACAAGGATCTTTAAGATTAATTTCTCAGGGCAAATATAACAAAAAAAATAGGAAGAACTGAGTGAAATACCTTCATTCAAGGAAAAGAAAAGGCTATATACCAGTATGTTTTGAGAGAATCCAAAAGGATCAAGGACCAGTCTTGGGTTTAGTTGGGCTGCCATGCTTGCAACCATGAGTAGGGTGCATGATTTATGCATTGTACCTGGTTCATTCAGTCTCTAAGCCTGCCAGCAATTTCTGAGCAACAAAACTCCCATGAATAAATGTATATTCTGCGGAAACTCAGAGCCAATTCTTTCTGACCACCCCAAATCCTGAGTGATAGGCAGTAGGAAAACTGCTTATCCAAGGAATTGCTTTTATTGCCTTTCTATGAAAACAAAGTAATTTACAATGATATGAAAGAATTCATTTCAAATCCTAGACTGCAAATCTATATAAGTAGTCCTTCCTATATAAAATGCCTTCAAACTCCCAAATTATTATTGTGATAAATAACCATCTCTCAATCTGCAAGATTTAAATAACAACAAAAAGGCATTGAATGCTATTCACATTGACCTTCAAGATAGGGATTTAGTTCCATTCCACAGCCTGAATTGAACCATTCAAACAAGATTATGTAATCTATTGTGTTAGAAGTTACTGTTTAATAACTCTTATTCAGTGCCTTTGTACTGTATCCTCTTTGTATGGAATAGTATTTTATAAAGGTTAGCTTCATATTTTTCATTGTGTAAATTATACAAAACTAAAACTTATTTATAAAGGAATTTTATTACATTTGTAAAGCATAAGAAAAAGTTGGCTAATAAACTACCCAGCACATTTAATCTCACACGTCACAAAACTCCAAATGAGAAAATGCACAGTACATTTAACCTCATGAGCTAAAAAACTCCAAATGAGTTTCTATGCATTGGCAATGACACGAGTTAAAAATGCTTTGTTGTGCACTGTCTAACTGTGGGATGTAACTTCGTGCTTCATATTGAAGGTAGCTAATGCACTTTTTTCCCCTTTTGCACCTTGGTTTTCTTTAAAATGTGTCAATTTGCAAAGTTAGTCAGAGCAAATTCTGGGGAAGCCTACCGAAGAAAACTTAAAAAAATAATTGATGTAATAATAAAATTAATTCTTCAGGAGACTATTTATAAACTAGAGACAATATAATTAAATGTAGTAGCTACTTCTTTGAAAAACTTAAACGAATAAATGGGGCTGGAGCCATAGCACAGCGAGTAGGGCGTTTGTTTTGCATGCAGCCAACACGGCCAACTCGAGTTTGATTCCTCTGCCCCTCTCGGAGAGACTGGCAAGCTACTGAGAGTATATTGCCCATACGGCAAAGCCTGGCAAGCTACCTGTGGCATATTCGATATGCCAAACACAGTAACAACAAGTCTCATGATTGAGACGTTACTCCATCACGGGCCCACTTGAGTAAATCAATGAACAACAGGAGGACAGTGACAGTGAAACGAATAAAATTCAATATTAAGATAAACAGATAACATGATCACTTGATCACTTGATATCCCATTACTCATCTTACTCATCGATTTGCTCGAGCAAGTGCCAGTAACATCTCCCTTCATCCCTATTGTGTACTAGTGTAGCCCAACGGCATCTACTCGTTCTAGGAACATAAAGAGCCTCAAACTGATTGTTCAGGATCTTGATGAAGAAATCTGATCATCTTGGAGCTAGGCGGCCACACGATCTTTTGAAATCCTGTGGAATCCAGTCGGTAATGGCTCTAGTTCAGCGGTCGTCTCTAAATCTCATCATGTGTCCAGCCCATCTGATTTTTGATGCCTTGGCAAATGAGACAATATCCCTGATTCTTGAGCGTTAACAGAGATCAGAACTCCGGATTCTTTCTCTCATTTGAGTGAAGCTTGATACTCCAAACATAGCTCTTTCAATTCTTCTTTGAGAGCATGGTTGTTTTTCATCTAGTGTTCTGCCAATCCTATTCAGGATGACTCAAGTGAACAGCTTGTAAATGACAGACAATAGGCAGATTGGGC
>JAOXYA010000025.1:27217512-27229801 GCA_028565675.1 Sorex palustris | reverse complement strand
TAATAGCTTATATATTTTTGTGTTCCTTTGTTTGGTGGATTTATGCTGATAAGTGTTAAGTTTTTTTGATATATAGATCCAATTTAGACAACTGTGGGTATTATTCATGGTGATGAAATCTTTTTAAATGTTCTTGCCTGAAAAACTCTTTGTGACTTCTTGAAATACAGATTATAGCCAGGCTGGATAGCAAAGTCTTGATTGGTTGTCTTTTCCATTCCGCACTTTGAATATAACATGCCATTCTGCTCTATTGAGATTCTGCTATGAAACATGCCTTTATAGTTTTTTTCCTTTGTGGTTTCTTACATATGACTCTTTGCTTTTCTCTTGCTGCTTTCAGAAAGCTTTCTCTTTGACTTTTGCAATTGTTAATTACATATGCTCTGGTGTGTATTTGTTTGGGTTCATTCTATTTGGAATTTGGGGGTTTTTTTGGCTTTTTGGATCACACACTGTTTAGGGGTTACTCCTAGCTCCTCATTCAGGAATTACTCCCCACAGTGCTTGGGGAACTGTATGTAATGCTTGGGGATGGAATCTGGTTCGCTTGCCTGCATGCAGAGCAAATGCCTTACCTGCTGTACTGTCACTCTGGCCCCTCTATTTGGAATTTTTAAGCCTCCTGGATTTGAGTATCTGTCTCCTTCTTCAGTTTGAAGGACTCTTCTTCTTCAAACAATGATTCTTTCCCTTTATCTTTTGTCTCCTCTGGTGCTTCTAGATATAAGTATCATTCTAATTAAAGTTTCCTCATAAGTCTCTTACGTCAGCTTATATTTTTCATTTTTGTTGATTTTTATATGGTTTCCTCTGCCTCATCCTAAAAGTTCAATGAACTCAATCATTGTGTTCTATTATTTTTCTCTTGAGTTCCTTCTTGTATTTTTAGTTCAGCTACAATCTTGTTTAGCTCTATGACTTCTGTTTGTGCTTTTCTCATATGTTCGCTCTTTATTAAGGTTTGTTTTCAGTGAGCTCCTTATTTTTGTTAGTATGATTAGGATTACTGCTTCCAAGTTGTTTTCAGAAAATTTACGTAGCTCTGTTGTACTTGAGGTTCTTCCCAGTGGATGCTCTCTGTTTCCTCATTACATGTCTAGTGTGACATGAGGGCCTGGGTCAGGTATATATGGTCCAGTAAGCCTGGATGATGACTTCGATTTCAAATCTACAGTGTTAGACAGCTGCTGTGACTCTGAGTACATATGGACCTGGAAGACTACTCAAGAGTTTTCAGACACAAGTGTCCTGCAGCAGCCAAAACACTGATATCAAGTATTAAAGGGTTTGAAATCATTATTGGTGACTAAAGCTATAGTGACAAGGCCAAGCAGATTCTAATGGTGACCTGAACCTCACAAGTATTGCCCAGCAGTGGTTGTGGTGCAGAAGTGAAGAAGACCTGGGTAGTGGCTTGTATTTCATGTTCACAAGTGCCCAGAAGAAGCTGTGGCACCATGCAGGCCTGGATAAACACGATCACAACTACAGCACCAAGGTCAAACAGACCTGGACAGTAGCCAGGGGTCTGGGGTAATGAGTGGCTTCCAAGGCCTGATGTACCATGTTTGAGTGGACTTGGCTTCTGAGAAAAGGTCCAAGGTCACGAGTGCCCAGTGGCAACCCAATTTAAGAACATCTGGATGGCAACCACAATTTTGAAATCACGAATGTCAGGTGGCACCTTTGAATCAAGTTCAAGAGAATCTGGGTATCAACCAAAAGCTGAAGGTTGCATATGCCTATTGGCACCTGTTAGTCCAGTTTAACTGGGCCTGGGTAGTGACCAATTGTGGTTGTGCAAACCTGGGAGGCAATGAGAACCCATCCCAGGGGCTTTAAATGGAGGATGGAGCCTTAAAGAGAATATTCTCCAGGGCTGGCAGAAATAGATTCTGACAGGAAAGACTTGCTGATAGAGGAATACAGCAGGAAGTAAGGACTCTCAGGCCACTGGTCATGCCATGAGAGGTACCATGGCTAGTTTTTGCCTATAGAGATTTGGTCTGCTTTTAAGCAATCAGATAAACTCTGAGAGTCCTGTCCTCTAGGATTTAGCATTCTTGATCATTGTCTCACAGTGCCTAGCTAGCCTAACATTTACTTGGGGCAAGGGGGCGAGTAATTCTTAAGAATTCACTTTTAAAAGACTACACTACTAGGTCACAGCAGAGCCTGGAAAGCTACCTGTGGCGTATTCAATATGCCCAAAACAATAGTGGGTCTCATTCCCCTGACCCTGAAAGGGCCTCCAATACGGCAGCATTGGGAAAGACGAGTAGGGAGAGGCTGCTAAAATCTCAGGGCTGGGGTGAATGGAGACATTACTGGCACCCGCTAGAGTAAATCGATGAACAACAAGATGACAGTGATACAGTGATACAGTGATACGGTGATACTGTTAGGTACCATTTCTATAGTCCGTCACTAGAGAAGTTTCTCTGGTCGTGTAGGGCCCCCGAAACCATGAGAAGGAACCAGAGCATCCTCTCCTGAGCATGAAGCTAGTTCCAGGTACTGCTTTTACAACTGCCTTTCACCATTGATTCTTTCACCATTCTTCTCTTCCCTTGGGAGATGGAAGTGGGAGACGAAGAGGGAAAGAATGTAGTCTGAGTGGTTTCTTAATTTAAAAAAAAAATTACTTTTAGAACTATTCCGCTGGAGAGTACACTAGCATTGGCAACAGCCAGATTGTGAGAAGTTAAGATCATTCATGTCTTGCCTCTGACCCCTTTTTATACCCTTGATTCCTTGCCTCCATTTCCAGTTTTGTAAGTACAGGACAGTAGGACTGCGGTGTGAGAAGTTCAGCATAATCTCTGGCCCACCAGCATAAACATTCCTCACCTTCAAAATATCTCCCTGTTTATAGCTTGCCACCCTAAGGTAGTTTTTTTGCTTTGTTTTGTTTTAATGGAGTTGCCTCTGTCACCAATCTGAGCTGGTAATGTCCTTTTCTCTCTTTTCTCCCTTTCTATGAAATCTTTGTTTTTCTGGGCTTCAGGTCAACTTCAGTGTAGACTGACCTGTGTTTTGGTGTAGATCTGTCACCATCACAGGAGGACGTTATCACAGTTTCTCCCTGTTTGGTCACCTTTGTCCCATCCCTCCATTAGCTTTTGTTTGGGAAAGATTTTAATCCACAATTTATTTGAATGATAATTTTCTAGGGTAGAGTATTTGTGGCTGAACGTTATCTTTGAAACTGTCATCCCACTATTTCCTTGTTCTTAGAGTTTCTGCTGCAATAGCTGATGATAGCTTGATTGGGGTACCTTTGTATGTTATATCCTCCCCCCCCCGTAGCCTTTAATATATACTTCTTTATTGTTGAGTTTTGATAATTTAACAATGATGTGCCTTGCATTAATTAAAATAGAGTAAATTATGAAAATGACATTACTCATTGATGTGGAAATATTAGGAGAGAAAGATACATTAAAACATTGCTTTACTGCAACCTGGTGAAATCATTCTGAAAAGAAATTTGGCAACAAACATAAGAGCCATAAAAATTATCATATACTCTGACCCAGAAAACCAACTTTTTGGAATACAGCCCAAGGATGTAATTCAAAAGAAATAAAAAACCTATTTGTATAAAGATGTTTATAGCTATGCTATATATTACAGACAAAAACTGGAAATTGTCCAAATACCCAACAGTGAGGGAAACACTTAGGCAGACTTTGATACATTAATGCAATGGAATATTTTATTACTATTAAAAATGAAAAATATGAGAACAATGCATATGTATGGAAAGGACAATAAAAAGCAATGAGTAAAAATGCAGAGCTCAAATTATGTATTATAATGATCACAGCTATGTAAAATTATATCATATAACAAGGAGGATTGAAAAGCCTACACAGCTGGTAATTTAGAGTGCTGACATTCTTTATATTGTTGGTTGAGTTGCTGGAAATGTTTATGTGTTTCGAGTTATATTTTACTTTATAAACTTAGTACATACGTATTAAGAAAGACAAATCTCCATTCTTTTCCCAGAATACATAAGAAAAAACATGCATATCAGTACCTTTTCCTTCCCAAAGTGGTTTCTCTAGTCTCTTGAGTTGTCTTGGCTTTTAGATGTGTGGAAATGTGGACCCTATCACTTGCCATTAAAGTGCCTAGTCAAGTGTTTGTTCCTCTCACTACATGAGTTCAAATTTGTTGATCTATACAAAGAAAACCATGCACGTACTTATATTTATACCATGGACACCATCTGGGATGCCCTGACTGTTCTTCTTATACTTATTCTTATGCTCTTAGAAGCATCTCCTCCTTTCAATCTCAGACAAAGAAAAGGACTTATTCATTATCATTTGCTTCCCTGGGGAATGGCACCTGCATTTTATGGAAACCAGTCCCTTTGGACTCCATTTATTGTAAATTTAAAAGACTTTTCACTTTGGTAAGTCTTTTTTTCATTAGCATCCATATAGCACTTGTCTTCTCCTGGGTAAAACTCATCAACATAGAAGCCTATCCTTCCATCTCCCACTTTATAGGGGATAACACCAACACTTTCTTCATCTTCACCATTTCCGTTTTCTTGCAACCTCCTTGTAACAATTTTCCTAGGTGTTATTGTTTACATCCTCCTTTGAATTTCTCAATCTGCTTAGTCTTGTTTGTTTGTATTGTTCTGGGGCCATACTCCTGGTTCTGTGCTCATGATTATTCCTGGCAGAGTTCAGGAGACTATATGGGGTCCTTGTAATGAAACCTCGGTTGGCTGTGTGCAAGACAAGCACCCTATCCACTTTACTAAATTGTGTTCTCTTCCCACCACTTCAGTGAATCCTGTTTCTCGAGGCGACCAGCAACCAGGTCACTGACAGAATTCAATGGCACTTCTCTCCTCCTATTATTGACATCCTGCCTGGTCTATTAGCAGCACTATCAATGCATTAAAACTCTTCTTTTGAAAAGTGCTTGCCATAGAGGCAGGCTGGGGGTGGTGGTGGCAAGAGGCATATGGGGCACTCATTGGTGGTGGTGTGGGGCCAACATATGGTGCTGGGAATCAAAACTGGGCCTCCCGCATTTCGTGCAAAACATGAGTGTTTTGTATCATTTTCTAAGCTTGCCAATATACATATATACATAGCATATTATATCGGCAAAATGAATACAAGTAGATGCACTGTTTCCTTATAGAAAAGTAGTGGCATTTTATTTATTTATTTGTTTGATGCTACATCTATAGTCCTCAGGGGATAATTCCAGAATGATTCTTGGGGGTTGCTCCTTGAAGTTCTCAAGACGCTGAAGGTCTAGAAACAAACTTGGGCCTCCTGAATTCAAATTGTGTCCTCTAGCCTGTTGAGGAATCGCTCTGGCTTGAATTTTTTATATTTATAAAATTAATATGAACATCATATTTTTGGTCTTTGAGTTTTTTTAGATGAAATGAATTTACTAATAAATTTTGCACATAATATTATACGTCGCTTCATGACCTTTAAAAGTAAATTCTTGTAAACTTCATTTTCCTTTTTATTTAACTACTATGAGTTCACCATGTAGTGTATGGGTGAAAATTTTCAAACATTTTAATTTTTCCTTGCAGAGATTTTCTTACTAAAATATGATATAGAATTTCAATTTGCAGAGTAGTTATGTGACTTATATACAGGATTATATATATATCATCACAATAGATAAATAACTCTGTGAACTACCAATACGGTATATCTTACTTTGAAGAGTTTATTTAAAAGTTTACATTCAGAATGTCAATTCATTATGGAATGGTTTGAAATTTCAGAATACTTTTGAAGTTTTTTTGTGTGTGTGTGTTTAGGTACTTTCTAGGTTCAGTGTCACCACCTAATATGTGTGTTATCAAAAATTCTGCCATGCACCCGTATGTCTGCGCATTAAATGGCAATTTAAGTAATTATATTCTGCACTGTGGTTATCACGGTATAATTTTAGTGGACTCTATAGGTATAAGCAAATATTTAAAAGGAAATAGTAATATGCAGCAAATGGATGTGAAGCAAAATGTATTATTTGTGTGTTTATAAACAGTGCAAGCAACCAAAATGATGCTCTGCTCTCAAGAAGACGGATGATACTGGACCGAGAATCAGCTGGATTCTTAGGTTCCGTGTTTGTCCAGAGCAGGAACCTACCTAAGTCGTTCAAAGATACACGCTTATGATAGATTGAAGATTACTCACTTGCAACAATAAAAAATTATATATAGTTTTTTGGTATGACTGATGATCTTTATTAAATTTTGCAGTGGGAAGAAATTAGTGGTTTGGATGAGAACTATACCCCGATCAGAACGTACCAGGTGTGCCAGGTCATGGAGCCCAACCAAAACAACTGGCTGCGGACTAACTGGATTTCGAAAGGGAATGCACAAAGGATTTTTGTAGAATTGAAATTTACCTTGAGGGATTGTAACAGTCTTCCTGGAGTACTGGGAACTTGCAAGGAAACTTTTAATTTGTACTATTATGAAACAGACTACGACACTGGCAGGAATATAAGAGAAAACCTCTATGTAAAAATAGACACCATTGCTGCCGATGAAAGTTTTACCCAAGGTGACCTCGGTGAAAGAAAGATGAAGCTGAACACTGAGGTGAGAGAGATTGGACCTTTGTCCAAAAAGGGATTCTATCTTGCCTTTCAGGATGTAGGGGCTTGTATAGCTTTGGTTTCTGTCAAAGTGTACTACAAGAAGTGCTGGTCCATTATTGAGAACTTAGCTATCTTTCCAGATACAGTGACTGGTTCAGAATTTTCCTCTTTAGTGGAGGTTCGAGGGACATGTGTCAGCAGTGCTGAAGAAGAAGCAGAAAACTCACCCAGGATGCACTGCAGTGCCGAAGGAGAGTGGTTAGTGCCCATTGGAAAATGTATCTGCAAAGCAGGATACCAGCAAAAAGGGGACACATGTGAACGTAAGTAATATGCACCATTAAAATTCTCATTTGCATTTTTATTTCGGTATCAGATATTTTAAGTAATAATTCTTTGAGCAAGTGAGTATGCTCTGTACCAATAGTTTTATACAGGAGATGTTAAGTAAAGTCACTGTTGGATTATCAGTGATTACCCACAGTGATATCTGCATTAAGTATACAGTAAATATTGTTGATAATGACATTTGTTATTAAAATATAATTTGCCTTATTCTTATAGAAATCAACAGATGCACACTAGGTTATGAGACATAAAAGTGGAAATTGAACAGTGGGTATTATTAATTGGGATTTATTTCTATGAGATCCCTCTCGATTTTTTATTGTTTTGGTTGATGTGTAACAGAAAAGAGAAGGTTCAAGAATTTGATAAGAATTTTACATACAGGAAGAGCTACAATATATTTGCACACTTATAAAATTGTTTTATGTAAGTATTAAAACTTTGGTGTATAATTGTTAAATCTTAGCAGTTACTTCTACCAAAGTTGTTTTTCTTTTCTTTATTAAGTCATAAAGTGAGTATTTTTCTTAAAAATCATGGTATATTGTGCCAGATTTTTGTTAAAGTGATCAAAGTCAAGTTTTCATTACCACGCTGTAGCAACTGAATATTTTGTTTGCTTTGAATCAAAAATAGTATATGAATTAGTTAGCTTTTTCCTTTGTTTTATAAAATTGGATTTTCTTTTACACTGCATTCTATTGTCATGACTGAGAACATTTTATATTGAATAATTGACAAGTATTGATCAATATGTTTCTCTTTAAAACGGCATCATAGTACATCCTCAATCTGGGGTCTCCAGCATCTTAAATTGTAACGTGTAATTACTTTCTTTAACTGGGAATTTTTATCTCTCTTTCGGAGAAGCCCGCTTTCTCTTTGAATCAATTGCTTTCTCTCTCTCTCTCTCTCTCTCTCTCTCTCTCTCTCTGTCTCTCTCTCTGTCTCTCTCTCTCTGTTCTGATAGTCCCTAGGAAAATAAAAAAATAATAACAAAACTACATTGCTTGGAATTTAAAGTTAGAGATATTTTGTTTGTAGATATCCTGAGTACTATCTTTAAAGTAAATATCTTTTAACTTATAACTTAAAAATATAACGTATGCTCAAAAAAAAACAATCTTACACATCCTTTCTGCTGAATCAGGGGCACAAATTTAATTTATTATGTGTGGATACCTCTGTGATGTGCTTTACCTATAATACTTCATTCAGTGAGGAACAAATCATTGTCAGCTATTTTTCAGAATAGAAAACTGGGGCTATCATTGGTAATCACTTACTTGTAGTTACTTCAGTAATATTTGACTTAATTTGGAGTATAAAATCTGGGCATTTCTTTTAGAACCTGGGCTTTTAATATTATTACCCTTGTTTTGGATCACAAAGCGAGGTGAATCCTAGTAAACATTATTCTGCTTCATTGCTGAAATTAAATACTTTGCTTATAGTGGCTTGATAAATAAATTATGTAACTCCCCCAAGAAATTCTCATTCTATTATAATTTTAAAGAATAATAATAATTAAAAATATTTGGATTTGTGCTATCATGTGTTTGTAGCGGTAGCTGCATACAATAATTTAGGTTCTGGAAACTGGCCATCCTAAATTGAGATGGGTTATAAGTATAAACTACTCACTGGATTTCAAAGGCTTAGTATGAAAAAAGATAAACGTATCACATATTGTTATTAAGTTTTGTATATTGCCTACATATTAAGTAATCACATCTTATTTTTTGTTCAGCTTAATAACATGTTAAAATGCATTTGAATTTTTTTTTACCATTTTACTTCGGCTGTTAGAAATCTCAGAATTACGTATGTAGCTCAGCTATTTCTAGATGCAATAAAAGAATATCTGAGCGAATACATTTCCTAGTTGAAGAATTGAATAGTTCAAACACATGGTCTCAGCCATTCTCTGTTATATAATGTTCACTATAGCCCAGCTTTCCATTTTTATCTACCACATAGCTAACATTGTAAAGTGAACTTGGAGCAAAACAAATGGAGAGGATACAGGTTCACATCCTAAGATTAGTTTAGCAGCCTCTTGTGATAAACCATGAAAGAGCTTAGTCTGTTTACCCACTGTCATCTCCTTCTGTCCCTTATTGACTTTATTTATTAGTGAGTAGAAAATTCTGTAAGATCCATATTTATGTAAATCAAAAGTTAGTGATTTATTTCTGCTAGTAGGTAGAATACTATTTCATTAGGCAAGTATAGAAATATCTTCTGTTAACTCGTATGTTCAGATAGAAGATGATGTCAATTACTGAAAACTAATGGAGGATTCAATAATATCAATTCCAAGAAAAATTTCAGAAATGCTATTACTCTTATTGAGGAAGCAGCCAGTTTCAGTAGTAATAAGAGTAAATTTTAAAAATCACATATGAAATACAGAATTAAAGCTATCTCAGATAAGAATGATAAATAGAATTAAAGGTCCTATTCTTTTAGGATTTAAAGAGCTTTAAGAAAATCATAGTACATTTTGTTTCATTTTTTGTATTTCAACTCAAATGTTTTACATATATGTCAGGAAAGCAAAAAGAACTGTTTGAGTCCTAACTCTCTAAGTATAGAATTTAATAAGAAAAGTGATCTTTAATGGCAGAAAAGAGATATATTTATAATGACAGAAAGACTCCGATTTTTCCCAAATGAGCAAAATTATCTCTCTGTATGTGACACTATTAAATTTATTCACTTTCATTTACTTTGGTTTCAAGAAGTGGAACCACATTTAAGTACCAGAATTTTCACCCGCAAACACTAAAGTAGTTTAAAGTTAAATTGCTTCACTATTATCTGTGGTAATTCTGTGTAGGAATGGATGGAATCAGGTATTAGTAGGAAGATTTGTTAAGAGAATAAAGTGATTAAAGGAATTAAGATGATTCTTCACAGTTCTACTGAAAAAGTGTATGTGTATTCTCCTGCAAGTCAAGTAAACTGTTCATTGTATAGCTTTCTTAATTTTTCACCTTGGTGATGTAGACAAAGCAATTAAATACCTTATACTTAACTATGGCACTATGTTCATTTGCAAAAACACTTTCCTCTTTGGCATAATTCCAACCCAGTGCTGTGAGTGTACTTGCCTCTGGAATTGATCCAGGCCTGCCTTTATAGTATTTATCCTGTTTCCTTTCAGTGATCCTGTTAAAGAGTTTGAAAACAAATTCTAGACCCATATTGAGGAAAACTGAAGTGTTTGGGAGAGGATACTAGTGATTCCCTAGCCAAATGATGCTGAATAGCCACTTAAAGGCAGTGTTTCAGGGCATCCATTGTGTTGTTTGTAGAGTATAATATGAAATATGAACAACTGTGAATGCTGATCATAGATTCTATTAGTAGAGGAGTGTATTTTTCTTTTCATAATTTTGAAAAAAGAAATCTCTCAATTTAAAAGCCACATGTTTCTTAACTACTAATAAATGTAGGTCTTCAGATTCTTAGTGTGAACTTACGAAGTCAGTTTTAAAATCATTTAAATATAGAATTCTAATAGCTTAGTTTGATTTTGATGTGAGAAAGTTCTTTTAGAAACTTGCCTCATGTCATGTTACAACTTTTTTTGTGAACTAGCATAAAGTTAGTTTGCAAACTAACAAAAATGCATATATATAAATATATTCATACAAATATATATACATAAATATATTCAGACACATTGTAAAATATAATGTATTTTTGAATTTTAGAGTTTTAAAGGTAGAGTAGTTTGTTTTTGTCTACCTCGGTTTTATAGCTTGGATCTCTCAGTATTATAACTTGGATCTATATCGGAAGTTTGCAATGTAGTCTAAACAGTCATGTTTATTTTCTCATTTAATCTTTAACACATTACTAAGAAGAGGAAAGTATTGTTTTTTTTCCCTCCCCAACCTATGAAGAAACTGAAACTCTGGGATATTAATAACTAACAAAATTGGATGAGAATGCAGAATCCTCAATTTGAGTCATTTCATCTCCATTATAGCACACTGCTTCCTAAAATTTCCCCTGGACTTAAAGCAATAGATTTCAGTTCCTGAAGAATTAATGAAACTTTATTCTATGTAGGGTGAACATATGCTTAGTTTGCCTGGAGTAATTGTACTTATAAAAAGAACCTCTTGTTTTTAAAAGTGTTTCTATTTTGGTGAAAAAATATGTAAGTATCCTCATTATAAAAAAATTAAAAGGTATAATACAGTTTAATGGACATGTATTAGAACATAGAGATATTTTCTGCTTGCATCATTTGTATTGCTCAATTTAAATTTTCTAAATCTGAGCAGATTCAGAAATTTATCTTTCATTGAATTCATCTTAAAATGAGTTCAAATCACATTTAATTTTTATAAGGAATTTAAAAAGTCTATAACAGTATATTCTATTTATGATTTTTTATACCATTTTATAACATGAAATTATATACAGATCTATTAAAACATCACATTTTATAGCAGCAATAATATTAAAATCTATGTTTATTTCATTTTGTAATTTTTTCCCCTCAAATAAAATTAATTTGTATTGTCAGTTTTCATTATAACAAATGAGTTGTTATAGCAATAATTATACTTAGGTTTGTAGAGAAATGCAGTGTAAACTGCGGGGTTAATAGCTCATATACTGGAGTCACGGTTTTTCAGTTCTGATATTCGACGACATACCAGGTGCATAAACTAGGACATCTCTCTAAGTTTTAATTTCCTTAAGTATAAAATGGGGCTAATAAAAATAGTTCCACCCTCATAGGGTTCTTGTCTGAATTGAATGAAATAATGCATGTGAAAATCTAAGAATAGTATCTGGGACATAGCAAATAATCAACTAATGCTTGCTATCATCTTAGTATTAATAATGCAACACAGAGTTTGCTAAGTAAAGAAATCTCATAGAAATGAGTGAATAAACATATTTTTCATAAAACACAAATAGTTAAACATGATTTGAATCAGTAGTCTCATTCCTCGTAGCTTATCTAAGAAGACATTCTAATAAAACAAAAGAATCTTTATATATAATCTTTAGAACAATGTATATAATTTGAAATATTGGAAAGGACCTATGCATCCTGTTAAAGAGCTTCAATAAACTTCCTTGAACTTCATGCTTACAATATCAGTGATACATATTGAAATTTTGAATTGTTCGGTCAATATTAAATTAAAAATAAAGAATTGTATTTTGGGTGTTAAAAATTACACAAAATATTCAAAGGGAAAAGATAGAAACTTAAGTCTCATGATGAATATTTAGAAAGGTAGTCTTTTATTCCTTATGTTTCTAAAATACCTTGATATTAAAAGCTATA
>JAOXYA010000025.1:27034716-27044905 GCA_028565675.1 Sorex palustris | reverse complement strand
TTCATGGGGAGGAGGCCCATATCTTCAGGGTCTGGGGATGGTCTTATCAAGTCTTTTTTCTCTGTGTCCACAGGGTGGGTCAGTCCTAGAATTCTTCTTCTATGAGACTTTATGTCATTGCAGAGAGCCTTTTCCTATCTACCTGCCTACATCAGTACCTCATCAAATGCTACCAACACAAGCTATTAATATCATATTTCCTGTTTTGCCACCAAAGCCAAAATATGCATTAGGTACATTATCTGCTTTTGAAGATGTAGCATGTGATAGTGTCTCCATTTGTTTTACTGCTCAGGTCATGATCTTTACAGACTTCACAAATGGTTTCTTCACCTACTACCTGATACTCCAAAATAAATATTTTTTTTTTATCTCTACCTCTTTTTCTGTTTTTAACTATATCACTATTTAGTTTTTAGAGTAGTGCTTTATGCTTAAGTATCCCTAATAAGCTACATAAATTTGACAGTGATTATAAAAAAAGACACCACAAATCTTACAGCTTTGATAGTAACCGTTTATTTTTCACTCTTACTTCTTGTCCATCATAGGTCCGTTTATCTTTCATTTGGAATGCTGGGGTTCAAAACCTGGGTCTACTGCAAGTCAAGCACCCTCCCTGATCTACTATCATTCTGGCCCAAAGCAAGAAGTTTATAAAGATATGCACCATTGGTTTATAAAGCTTCTATTGGGAAGTGTGACAAAAATCTTCCTTCTAGATTTTCTTGGTCAAATGAAAAGTACAATGAATGAAGATTTTCAGGTTTCCTTGACCAAATGAAGAGTAGGGAGGTTCTTTTCAAAAAAGAAACTTCAAAAGAACTTTCCAGTTTGGGGAAAATAGTCTTCTGAAGTTATCAGCTTTCTCCATCTTACCCATAACCTCATCACTGGCCACCATTTATCTCGTACTTTTTCATGTAAAATTCCACAATATATTTTTGTTTTATTTAATTTTTTGGTTCAAAAATTACAGAAAATTAAAATAAGTAAAATTATTTTACATAAAAATTAACCATTTCCATACAGCAATATTTCAACCTCTCAGTAAATAATAAACCACAACACTACATAGCACTATAGCACTGTCCTCCCATTGTTCACCTATTTGCTCCAGCACCAGTAACATCGCTATTGTGAGACTTGTTGTTACTGTTTTTGCATATCTAATACACCACAGGGGGCTTGCCAGGCTCTGCTGTGAGGGTGGGATACTCTCCCGGGCTCTCAAAGAGGGACAGAGGAATCAAACCCAGGTTGTCTGGGTGCAATAAAATTCTCAAATTGTGTTATTGCTCTAGCCCAAAACTACATAAATTGAAATTCAATTTTAAGCTTTTCTCATAATTTATTTGGGCTTGAAGACAAAATAAATTTATATTTTAACATCTTTTGAAAAAGTGAAATTTGATTCCTGTTTTGCAGCAGGTAGGGCATTTGCCTTGCAAACAGGTAGCCCAGCTGAGCCGGGTTTGATTCCTCCGCCTCTCTGCAGAGAGCCCGGCAAGCTACCGAGAGAATCTCACTCGCACAGCAAAGTCTGGCAAGCTCCCCAAACACAGTAACAACAAAGTCTCACAATGGAGACGTTACTGGGAGGGCTTGAGAAAATCGATGCACAACGGGAGTAAAGTGACAGTTATTTATAGGCAACTTGTAAATAAATAGTACAAAAGGATATAGTTAAACACACTATGAACCAATTAGCATTTAATCCAAGATATAAGATAAAAGCTCCTATTCTTTCAAAGGGATGAAAAATTCGCAGCATGATGCATATAGTTGGTTTGAAATTTTAATGATGTAGAACAAAATCCTAACTTTTGGCCTTATAAACTACAGCTTGTGTACTTTAGGGAAATTAATTGTGAAATCAATACAACCGATTTTATAGATTTGGTTTTAGAGAAGAAAATAGAATCCCACTATGTTTTTTCACTTTGACTATGTCCACCTTCAGTCCACCTTAAATTCTTATTAAAGGCAATATCTTGGTGTTAACATTTCCCACTTTTCCAGTTGTTTTAGTAGAAAATTCTCAAATAATTTTCTGCACTAAATTTTCCCAGAGTTGGAATCTAGTCAGTGTTCTAATATTACTTTACCCTTTAAAGTGTGTTCTTTATACACATAGAGATGCATTTTGGTGATTTTATAAGTGCTATATCTAGTCAAGGACCTTCCCACAGCTTACTGATGCTGATTAAGGGATACTACACTTGATTCCTTAGAAAGCAACTCCTTTACATAAACATTTCAGTAGCATAAAATTCCCAAGAGTATCTGAATTTTGGATAAGTAAAACTATAATCATTTCAAGCATTCTTTATTTCAAAGATAGAGTAGAATTGCTTTTGATTTCAAAAAATAATTGACTTAATAAAATTTCATTCCTCTAAATAATTAAAAGAAAACAAAGAAGATGCTGTTACCACATCTCTGAAGACTGTCCTCAGGGACTTAATAATTTATTTTTCATAGCTAAAATGTAACTTAACTGAAGAATTATTTTTTAACTAAAGAAAAATCCTTTTATATAAAACTATTTTTATAAATACAAATTTATTTAGTCTAAAACTTAGTTTATCACAATGAAAATAAGAATTGTTATATTCCCTTTTCATTTTAAATTGGGCTGGAGTGATAGCACAGCTGGTAGGGTGTTTGCCTTGCATGCGGCCAACCTGGCCGACCCAAATTCGATTCTTCTGCCCCTCTCAGAGAGCCCGATAAGCTACCAAGAGTATTCAATATGCCAAACACAGTAATAACAAAGTCTCACAATGTAGAAATTACTGGGCCTGCTCAAGCAAATCGATGAACAATGGGAGGACAGTGCAGCGCAGTGCAATTTTAAATTTAGAATAAATAATATATAAAAAGTACGAGCTCCTCTATGAATTTTTTTCTTTTTGGGGTCACACCTGGTGATGCACAGGGGATATTCCTGGCTCTGCAGTCAGGAATCACTCCCGGCAGTGCTCAGGGGACTGTATGGGATGCTGGGAATCCAACCCGGGTTGGTCACATGCAAGGCAAATGACCTACCCACTTTGCTATCGCTCCTGCCCCGCTCCTCTGTGAGTTATGTTTCTAATTTGTTAATTAGTGAAAGACCTTTATTTCAGTAGAGTTTTAGTTATAAATATGCATCCAGGTAAAAGTACACATTCGAAGAAGGCTAGAAATATAATAATGCCAAGCTACAGTAGGAGTTAAACTCCTGTACAAAGGAAACGCTGACATTCTTAGGATTTATACTTTATAAAGATTTTTCATTTTGTTCTCTTTGTAGAGCTGTCATACATGTTGAATTCTCTTATTCTGATAGTTTGTCTCTATCACTGAATGCATTTTTACTCAGCACTTTTACTTTATCTCTCATTTTCCTTCTACTTTCATCATTTAAATATGCTGTGTAGTCGTGGCATAGTTTTCATGCCATCATGAAGCTCACTAAGTTCCTGTTATTAGTATGTCATAAATCCGTAGATAATTCCACTTTGACTTCACAGGTAACATCTTTACCTCAGAGTCTTCAAATCTTGTAAGGAAAAAGAACACACTATAGATGCAAAGTTCAAAGGATTGTGTCTGTATAGGGTAAGTGTTCAGTAACCTTTTTGAATGAAAAATTTTGAAGGATAGTTTTCTTTATTTGGTTAAAAATGGAGAGACAGACAGACAGAAGCAGAGGGGGACAGGGATAGACTAGAACCTTTTTTAAAAAATTGATTTGGGGAGCTGGAGCAATAACACAGCAGGTAGGGCATTTGCCCTGCATGCGGTCGACCCTGGTTCAATTCCCAGCATTCCATATTGTCCCCTGAGCACCTCCAGGGGTAATTCCTTAGTGCAGAGCCAGGAGTAACCCCTGTGCACCGCTGGGTGTGATCCCCCAAAAGCAAAAAATAATTGATTTGGGACCACACCCAATGGTGCTTAAGCATACTACTCACTCTATTCTCAGGGATTAGTCCTGATGATATTTGGGGGACCCTATGGGATTCCAGAGACCTAACCTGTATTAGCCACACGCAATACAGGTGCCATACCTGCAGTAATACTGCACTGAACCCCTGCCCTCACCCACCCCAGGCTAAATCTTTATTTGAATCTTATTAACATCAAAACAAGAATATCCAGAGGAACTATTTAACATTGACATAGGAAAATGGGTGATTATAAGTCTATAAATTCTAACACCAGTTGTAAAAGATCCCAAGTTTTCTGGAACTTAGTATAGAATGCAGGTTAAGCAAGCAAGGAAGCTACTAATATATACTTTAACATCAGTGGAACCTAGCTTTTTGAGTAGAAAAGCTTGACCAAAGTTGAAGATTGACAGTATACAGTCGCTGGTCCAGAGTAATGAGGAAAATGCCTAGGAGGCATTTTCTTGGTTAGCTAACAGCTAGGCTGGTCACCAAGAAATCTGACACAAAGGGATGAGGAATCTTTAGTGCAGTAGCAAAAACAGTATCTCCATTGTTTTTGCCGAGTGCAAGGGACAAAATTGAAACAGTGTGTATAGATACATATTATTTAGTTATGTATCTGAATTATCATATCTTATGTACTATTTCACACCATCTTCCACGGAAGCAATTCCACGTCACAGGAAGTTAAGGCAAATTCAGGAAGGTAATACCATTTCAACTCCACATTAAGTGGCACCTTTATACATAAAAACATAAAGTTGCCCAGCAATCTAATTTTATTTTGTGGGGTTCAAGTTAGTTTGAACTCATGAAAGAGAAGACTTCAGGCCATAGTTGACATTTTATTTCTTTGTTTTTCCAATTTTGTACATGTGAAATAGCTCAATGGAGTATTTTGCCAGAAGCCTTAATCAAGCACTTTTTGGCAATCCAAGGACTGATTCCTTGCTGCCATTGAAAAAACAGGGCATATATGAATGTTTCCAGCCCTCTGGCATGTCTCCATACCATAAGCATTTTATTTACAGTTTCTTTAAAGTCCCTGGAAAATAATTTGGGTAGTCCTGGCACCATGAAATTATTTAAACTACCCAAACAACTCTTTCATCGTCTCATTGCCTATCTTGTTTTTTCCCCTTCCTCGTTCTTTCATGTTCCTCTAATCTCTAAATTATACATGAATAAACTCCATGTCATCTTTTAGTCTATACATAGACAACATAGTTAAGAATTTGCTTAGTTTTCTAAATAAACCATCCCTTCTTTTACATAAAGTAAACATAGTATGTACTTTTATACTTTTCACAATTCTCTGTGCTTCTAAGCAGAACATTTTTGCTTCTACCAGCCCATTTTGGTATAGTTTATTTCCAGAAAATAATTGGTTTTGATATCCTAACTAATTGTTCAGATATGACTAAATTACACCTACAAAGCATCAGGTATTCTAATTTCCAGATTGCCCCCAAAGTTTACTCTTCTGTCTTAGAATTGTTTCATTCGTTGCTTTAGAGAGTAACCTGCACAGCAACCATTCTTTAGGGATGTGTAAGTGGAGTCAGACATTTTTTCTAAGAGCACCTTGTGAATTACGTGGATATCCTGAAGTGGAAAGAAAGTGCTCTGACATAAGGGGGAGGTGAGATTTGTCAAAGCACTGCTTTCCCTGGAGCTTACATGCTGTTTCCCATCAGTGCTTAAAACCAGCAGGGATTTTAAAACTAGTTACAGTATTACAGATGTTTCAAGTCATTAACATATGGTTTGAATACCATTGTAGGATTTTCTGCAGATACATTTTTTTTTGTCTTGCAAACTGGAAGTTAAATATCTTCCCCTTTATCCGTCAGTGAAATTTGTATTTGTCCTCAGAAAGACCATAGATTAAGTTTCCCACACTTTGTACTCAAACATAGGAGAGGTGACAGGAGTTGACATGTGTCAGTCTTTTCCACACCAAGTGTATGAGAAGATTCCCTAGAAAATTGTTAGCTGGGTACTACATCTATTTGTGAAGTGGATGATAAACTATTGTTCCTCTTGTTTCATGACCACTAGGGATATGAATGCAATTTGCACAGTGCAATGGTAATAACTAATGTGACATTTTCAGAGGAATCTAATCATGGATTCTAAATATTCATACCCAGGGCCTCTGCTGAGAGGTGGGTTTTTTTCCCCCCTTTGAAAAAGTGATGTTCGAATAGACAAACACATTGTATTCCTTCATATAAAGTAAATATATACTTTTAAACTTATGTTTCAAGGACTGCTATTTCTGCAAGTTACTCTGGAACATTTAGTGTTACTCACCAAAGTTTCATAATTAGGTTACCATGCAATTGATCATGACATCTTTTGATAACAGAAGATACTATTAATAATTACAGAAAAATGAGATTCTTGAGATAATAGTATCCTGAACAAGTCATAAGTTACAGTCACTCTACTTAATGGGTTCTAAAAGTTATTAACATTGTAAACCAATAGTTTTTGGAGTAAATTAAAAATTATATATTACCCGAATGCTAAAAATGTATTGCTCTCTGACAAACTGAGTTCAGGCCTTAATTTGCACTGTACAATGGTAATAACTAACGTGATTACATACGTGATTTTATTATTCTGTATCACTGTATCACTGTCATCCCATTGCTCATAGATTTGCTCAAGCAGGCACCAGTAATATCTCCATTATAAGACTTGTTATTACTGTTTTTGGCATATTGAATATGCTACAGGTAGCTTGCCAGGCTCTGCCATGCAGGCAAGATACTCTCGGTAGCTTGCTGGCCTCTCTGAGAGAGACGGAGGAATAGAATCGGGTAGGCCATGTGTAAGGCAAATGCCCTACCCACTGTGCTATCGCTCCAGCCTGGAGAGTACTTTAATGTAAAGTTTTCTTACTCTACAGTGCAAAAACCATTTTATTCCTATATCACGTCGAAGTCTTTATGTTTAGGATCATTAAGATGGTGAAAATTTTCCACTCATCTCTCCTTGGCAACAGGCTATTGATAAGAAAACTTATGGATATCATTGTTCATAGCATTCATTTCTAAAGAAACACATGGTAGTTTATTAGAAAGGAGTATTGACAAAAATGAAAAGATGATAACCAATTACTTATTTAAACATATTATTTTTTTGTTTCAGTTAAACGTGAAAGCATTTGGCTTAGTGTGATTTAAACCTGAGGCAAGCTGCTTACTGCATAGCCAGAGAGTTTGTGCTCTTTCTATATCATTTACTACAAAATAGGACAACATGAGTATTCTGACCTAACTCTATTAATTTATCTTGAGGCCAATCAGGAGAGTGTGCACTTATAAGTTGTACAAATTTATTTTCCTAGAGTCATTTTACAATACATGTCCAATCTGATTAAAACTAAAGAAATTACTACTCCTGTAATCAAGATGAAGAACGTTAGGTTTACAAATGCTGCAAGAATAAAGTCAAAGTATGGACTAGGAACAGAATATAAGGGTGATGATTTAAAGAAGGGAGGAAGAGTACCTGATAATCAACTCGAAAGTCAGAATGATCAATATATTTAAGTAACAAAAGGTAAAGGAATAAAAATGGATCAGAGAAGCTGGGTTAAGTTAATACAAAGATAAAATGCTTTGTTCAGGAAAAAGGAACATGTTTCTAAGAGCCCAGAACAAGAAAGTTAATTTATAGTGTTCTACTGCAAAATTTGATAAGATGCTACCAATTTACAATGCAAGTAGTTGCAAGGACAGCAGTTTTGACCTGAAGGGAAAGGATGGCTCTGCAATCCCGATAACGAAGGACATTTTACTTCTAAGGAGAAAAATCATACTGTGGGAATATGTTGAACTTCAAACTAAAAACTGTCATGATCATGATTCTTTCATCTTTAATGCCAAAGAAAAATGAATTGTTCCCGGTGTCTGTGCTCACATTCATTCCATCTTCCAAAAGGCATTAAGTTAGCACAATATCTTTCCTTTCTGTGATTCTTTCATTCTTTCTTTTCTTTAATTTCTGTCTCTATTGTCTTTAATGTCTCCCTTTCAGTCATCACCTAACTTTCTTGTTTGTGTATGTCCTGTTCAAGTTTAAGTAAATCTCATTTAACACATTTGACTTAATTTCTTATTCATTCAATGAATTTTCAATGAGCTCATACAATGTACTAGACCTCAAATTTTAAAACATATCCTGTTTCTGCCTTTGTGAGTCTAACTGAAGATCTGGATACAATGGTACTTTACCTTAGTTAAGACATAAGTAACTAAAAAAAATTAATGCTATGTTTAAGGAAAAACTAGAAGACCCTCTGAAGCACTCATCTACATAATGGCATATATGAAGAATGTAAAGAGTAAATAGAAAGCAGAGGAATCTGGAACAGAGAATGGCACCAGAGGCAAATAGAAATCAGTTAAATGAGATCTCTTCTTAAGAACTCTTAAAAATTCTCAGGAATTTTTATTTTTAATTCATTTATTGTTAGTTTATAGAATTGTGGAATTTTAGGAGTTTATCTTCATAGCTTCTCATGTATACGCTTCGCACACCCATTACCAAAGGTCCAGTGACATAACACAGCCAATAAAGATGACTTTATTGTCTCTTCTGCTCCAATCTCATTTTTTTCTTTCAGTATCAACCATATTTTAGAATTTGGGAGTAAGATTATTTTTGTCAGTTTATTTTAAATAATGCATGGTACATATATGAGCAAAAGCATAAAATAAAATGAAGCTGCTTATCTCTTGGCAGCACCAATTTTACCTTGGAAAACGACTGTGCAGAGTGACTGTACCCTCAAAAAATGCAAATTAAGAAAAACAAATATTATTGCAAATTGATTGCATCATTTAAAATTTTTTGAGACAGAATTATATACTTAAATATAATCTTACACTTACAAAATACATCACTGGAAATAAGTATATAAACAGATATTAGGTTAACTTCACCCCTAAAATTCTAAGATTTCCTTTTTTAATAAATATCTTCCACAAATTTTGTATAACGAGAATATACCTCAATATAATAAAGGCAATGAAATGATAAACTCTAGCCAGCATCATACCAATGGTAAAAAGTTAAGATTTTTCTTCTAAGGTTAGAAAAAAGATAAGAACATCCATTATAACTATCTCTATTTTATAAAGTATTGGGAGTTCTAGCAAGAGCACTAACACAATAAAAGATATTAAACAAATCAAAAACAAAGAGGTAAGTCTATTGTATTAGTTGAATATCTGATAATACACATAGAAAAATCCCAGATACTCCAAAAAATTCTAATGAAAACAGGGTTAGAGAAATGGTACAGAAATCAGGGCCCTTGACTTTCAATGTGATGACCTTAGTTAGATCCCCAACACCCATATGATCCTAAGAGCCCCACCAGGAGTGCTCCATTAGGGCAGGACCAGAAATAAGCCCTGAGCATCTTTGAAAATAAACAAAAACTATCAAAATAATCAAGCAAAATTAAGAGGGAGATCACAAAAGTAATATTAAAAAGTGTTGAATTTATATACACATAACATGAACCAGCAGTAAGAATATTGTTGAAAGAAATAGAAAGCACAAAGGAATTGAACGATACTCCAATTTTGTAAACTGGAAGAATTAACATGTTAATGTGGCAATATAACCTGAAGCAATTGGAAAACTTGATAAATCTTTACCAAAATCTTAAAGAGATGCTACATAGAAAGAATTTTTTTATTTGTTTATTCTGGGGCCTTCCTGCGAGCAACACATGTACTCCAGGTTACAGAATTGTTTATTTGATCCCAAGTAGAAAATTTTATAATTTTTTTATTATTCAACATAGCTTATATTTAAAAATAATATCTCAAATGGTAAGAATTTGAGAAAAAAACAAAGAGGTTCATAATCTCTGATTTCAAATTATACTATAAAATGAAATTGATCAAACCAGCATGGTACTGGGATAAAAACAGACACATGAATCATGGGAACAGAATTAAAATCCAGAAAAAAATATGAAACACCTAATTTTTGACAAAAGAGTTAAGAAGTTTCGATGGGGCGAGTAGTCTCTCTTCAATAAATCATTTTGGGAAACGTAATTAGTTACATGCAAAAGAATAAAACTCAACCAGTATCACAGCATACAGAAAAACATATATACATATTTGTGTGTAGCTGCCAAACAACAACAGAACAATTTTTAACTTGTTTGGTTTAACTTTAATTTTAATTTTAACTTATATAATTGGATTCTTGTC
>JAOXYA010000025.1:26978207-26988767 GCA_028565675.1 Sorex palustris | reverse complement strand
GATGGGGTATAAAGAAGAAGGCTATGGATCTTGTTTAAAAAATATATATATATATGTGCTAACATATATATGTGTTATCACATAAGGTTCAACCTGTAACAACATGTTGGTGACCTCTTATACAAAAGCTTAATGTCTCCAGGTGAGGTACAACAATTTTCACACACTTTCTTCTAAGGAAAACTTTTTGGATCATTTTTAGGGGACTATTCATAACAAGCAACACAAAATAAATTATTTAAGACCTGCCTTTGGGGCAGGCTTGGATGGTGGTGGTAAAATTCAAATTAATGGTGGTGGGGAGGTATAATGGTGATGGGATTAATGTTGGAATATTGAATGTAATCAATTATTGTGAACAACTCTGAAAAAAAAGAGAGAGACC
The DNA here is from genome assembly GCA_028565675.1 of Sorex palustris. Classification (NCBI taxonomy): domain Eukaryota; kingdom Metazoa; phylum Chordata; class Mammalia; order Eulipotyphla; family Soricidae; genus Sorex; species Sorex palustris. Next base: position 26,988,382 of record JAOXYA010000025.1, on the reverse strand, counting down.
GCTGGGGCTTGAGTGATAGATAGTATTGTGGGTAAGGAGCTTGCCTAGCATACAGCCCACCCAGGTTTGATCCCAAGAATCCTATATGGTCCCCCATGCATGGCCAGGAGTAATTCCTGAATACAGAGCCAGGAATAACCCCTGAGCATCACCAGGAGTGGCCCCAAAGCAGAGACCCTTGTTTCCCAAAATAAGGCTTAAGGTGGAGCCTCCCCAAATCTTCGATCCACAAAGATTTCTCTCAGAAATGCAGAGTCCAGGGGGCCAGAACATTTGTACAGTGAGTAGGGCACTTGCCTTGCATGTGACCAACCTGGCTTCAATCCCTGGCACAGTAGATGGTCCCCTGAGCCCACCAGGAGTGATTCCTTACATTTCAGTGCTAACCCTTACATTTCTCTTCAAGAGGGAATTATGCTACTATATAAATTAGCTTTCAATTTCCTTGACATTTTCTTATAGAACTGACTCTAACACAAAGGATATTCTTTGCTATTCATTGAGTTTCGCTGTTAACCTGTGTTGGGGTTCTATTATAGGCCTTCTTTGCACCCAGCCTCTGCCTTTTTCAAGCAATCTGGCTATAATTCAACTGGGGTCGGTTGTTGTTTTTTCTTTTATCTTTCCCCAATTTTATTTAGATCTGTCTTACTGTCTTGGCAACTTTCAAGCATATAAAAAAAAGCATTATACTCATATACATACTGTGCATGGGATCCCTAGAACCGATAACTGGAAATTTTTAGCCTTTGACCCATCTCTTCATTTTCACCATTCCATAATACCTGGAGAACACTGTTTTACTCTATGAGTTCAGCTTTTCAGATTTCACAAAGAAGTATGATGAGATAAGAGTTGTCTTTGATTTATTTCACTGTAAATATGCTCGAAATCTATTTTGTTGCAGATGTTGGGATTTCTTTTTCTTGTGACTGGATAATATTTCATATGCACGCAGACACACGAGCACACACACACACACACACACACACATTCTTCTCTATCCATGAACACAGGTGGTCCATATCTTGGCTCTTCTGAACAATGCGACAATGAATATTGGGGGACGGGGGTGCGTACTCTCTTCAGTGTTGTATATTCATTTCCTGTGGGAATTTATGGAACTGGATTGCAGAAACGGCACTGCAGAGTCACGTGGCAGGTAAGTCTTTTCTTTGAGGACCGACCCTCCTGTTTCCATAGCAGCTGCATCTCTCCAGCTCTGCAAGCTTTCCTTGCTCCACATCCTTGCCAACACTGGTCACCTCTGACCGTGGTGACAGTAGCCATTCGATCGGGTGAATCACAGGGAAAGTCCCCAGGCCTCTCGTTCTTCTCAGACTGCTGAGAAACTGAATCGGCATCAGATGGGTCAGTCTGAGAAACTCCATCTCCACAGCATTCTGGGGAGAATTGTCAGGATTGTACCTCCTCAGGTGGGCAAGCCTGGGACACAGTGGGGTCTCACGGAGAGAGGAGCGGGGTCTGGGTTCACGGGGAGGGCTGCGTTCATCTTTGAGAGGAGAGGAGAGCTGTTTGCTGAGAGGCCGCACCTGCCGCCTCAGCCACCACACTCTCCCTGCATAAAGGCAGCTGCACTGATTGCTTCTGAGATTAGGAGGGTGACAAGGGCCAGAGGACAACAAGCCTCTCTCCTCGAGGGTGACACACCCTCCCTCGTTCTTTTCCCTAGGTGGCGGCTGTTGCAAGAGACTGTGTGCACATTGAGAAACACCCATCAGACTCCTTCACCTCACAGTTCCCTCCCTTTGGAACTTGTCTATGGCAAGACTTTTAGGAAGTTTTATTTTTAATTCATTTTATTTGTATAAAGCTGTTCACCATAGTTAATTGCATTCAATATTCCAACACCAGTCCCACCACCGTAACACCTTCCCACCACCATTATTTTGAATCTCCCCACCACCACCCAAGCCTGCCCCAAACGCAGATACTAAATAATTTATTTTGTATTGCTTGTTATGAATAAATCCCCTAGAAATAATCCAAAAGGGTTTCCTGAGAGGAAAGTATGTGAAAACTGTTGCATATCACGCTGGAGCCATTGAGCCCCGTATAAGAGATCACTAACATGTCTTACAGGTTGGACCTGTGTGCTAATATATACATTATATATCACGATCATGACCATCCTGTTGTTTGTCGATTGCCTCGAGCAGGCCCCAATAACATCTCCTTCGTCCTAGCCCTGAGATTTTTTTTTTTAAAGTGCCATATTCAAGGCTCTTTCAGGGTTAGGATAATGAGACCGATCATTGTTACTGGTATTTGGCATATTGGGTATGTCACAGGGAGTTTGCCAGACTCTGCTGTGTGGGCAGGTTACATTGGGTAGCCTGCCAAGTTGTCCAAAGCAAGAATGAGATAATAAGATGTCGCTTCCAGGAGCTGGGTTTTATAGTCTCTGGATCTTGGCCATTGATGGGATTACACAGCGCCAGGGGGCCAGTTGGTGGATGTGACCCCTGCCTACTGGAAGGTGGAGGATCTGGGTGGAGGATGCTCAGCCGCAATCTGAGCAGGCATGGAGATCTCAGCCCCGGGACCCGCATGTCTTTGTTCCTCTGCTGATACCTTCATGCATGTGGAGAGTCATCTCAGCATGGTTGTGGCTGGTTCTGGAGGTCTTCGGCTGCCGGGAGCTCTGGTCGAGGCAGGAGGGAAACTCAACCCACCACCCTCCAAGAGGCCCTGGTGAGCACAGCCAGGCCCGGGGCAGGAGAGTGCAGTACATGAAATACCAGTACATGAAATACCATAAATATACATTAAAAATATGGTGACAAATTTGCAGTGGAATGTGAAAATTTGTAGGAAAGTTTGATTTTTTTATAACAGTATATCACTTTTCTATGATAATTAAAGATTTTTGTTCATTTCTGATATATTAAGAACTACCCTTTATTAAGTTTCATGGAAATTTTAAGTTTCATGGGAATTTACACAATGACAAAACATCACTAATCCACCACTGTAATATCAGTGAGTTTTATTGTACTTATCTTCCATCTTGCCTCCTAACACTGGAAGCCATTGAACCCACTGTATTATAATTTTAATTTATTTAATATATAAGTGGTGCCCGTTCGAGCCAATCAATGAACAATGGGAGGACAGTGCTACAGTGTTAATACATGATATAGTTAGAATTATGTAGTGTAGAGGTTTTTTTTATATTGGCTTATATGTGCAGCAACATAGTAAAATTTTCTTTCATAATCGTGTATGCTTTGGATTTAGATGTGAGTGCTAATCCAATGAATAAATGTAAGTAGGTGGCTTATTTCTTGGCCTATGAATGAAACTTCTGCAATTCTTCACATTGAGGCATTTTGTGAGTATGATCTTCAGATCATTAACTAAGCACCTAGAAGGGTCATGTTATACCACATGTTAAGAAAAATATTGTCATTGTAAGAAACTGTCAAACTGTTTTTCAAATTGCTTATAGCATTTTGTAGTCCCACAAGCAGAGAATTAAAAAGTTCTTATTGTTATATTTACTAGTAAAAAGTAATATTATTATGTGTCTTTTAGGATTTTCTGATAGGTGAATAGTGATATGCCATTATTGTTTAATACGCTCATCAAGCATAACTTTGGTTGTCATTTGGAAATGGTTATGACAAATGCTGCTGAGCAGCTTTCATGTGCTTTAATACATCTGCATGTCATTTCAGGTGAAGATTGGCTGCCCATTTTAATTTTTTTAATTTTAAGCTTTGTATATTCGAAGCATTATTTCTATATTTTGTGTACAAACTCATTATTCAGATGTGCAATTTTGCAAATATTTTCCCTGATTTTTTTGATTTATATGTTCTGTGACCTTATTATAATTGCTTATTGTTCCAAGGTTTGTTTTGCTTCTCTTTTTGAAACTTTCCACAAAAACAATCATGCCATCTATATCCAGTAATGGTTTTATATATGCAAATCTAAACAATCTGTTGTTATATTGTTCTTTTCTAGATTCCCAGTATGGTGACAAACAGAAGTGGAAAGAGGAGACATATTTACCTTATAATTATTTTTCAGCAGAAAGCATCAAATATCTCTCTATTAAATACAAAAATTGTTGTTTTGCTTTGTTTCAGGTGGTTTTTTTTATCAAATTAAGGATATTTCACTCTATTCTAAATGCTGAGATTTTTTTCACTCTATTCAAAGTGATGAGATTTTTTTTAAAAAAAGAACATACATAGGAATGCTATGAAATACATTGTATCAATTAATAGCAAACATTATTTTGAGTAACATTTTTTAGCTTTATGATGTGGGTTGCATTGCATTATTTTAAAATGTTGAATCAATGCTAAATATCTAGAATAAACCATTTTTATAATGCATAACTCTTTCTATTAATGCTACATTTTATGTATTAATATTTAGCTAAGGATTTGGAATTACGTTCAGATGAAGTTTTACTGGTTTTTACTTTTTCTCTGATAGATGCTCTTTAGATTCATGCACGCAACAGCAAATTGCATGAGTTTATCTTATTACCAGGGCTTTGTATTACTCCATTGTGTTGTTATACCATAGTTTCCTTATCCATAATGAAAAACTTTATATAGCATATTCCCAATCCATACCTCCATCTTTTACAAAATAGCTAATATTCATTTTCTTTTTTTATGCCATACCACCCAATGTGTACTTATTACTTAAAAACAAGTGGTTAACTTTGGGGCAAGTGTAAGAAAGAAAACCTTAAAATATGTTATTTTAGTTTTAATATTATTTCTTCATTGGCCTTATTTCTTTATGTACACCTGAATTTATGATGCTTCTCATTATACCTGAATTTATGATGCTTGTCATTATCTTCATAACTGAAGAAGTTCCTTTAACATTTCCAGCCCAAAAAAAATCTAGAGGGTTGTAATTTTTCTTGGTTCTTCATTTTAAGAGCCTGGAAGACTTCTGACAGATTCTCCCACACAGGATTTCACCATATCAGTATAATCCATTTTCTATTTGAGAGTGAACCTTCAAACTAGTCCACACTCAATAAAAATGTATAGTGGTTTTTTGGTTTTGTTTTTGCTTTCCAAGGTACTGGGGCTTGCTCTGAACCTCTCTCTGAGTTTAGGATGTAAATGGTTTTGGGATGGCAACCTGAGTTCTTTGATCCATTTAAAAAGAACTATTAGCTTTCAGTTTGTCCAAATTTTTATTTTTTTAATTCATTAAAAGAATGGTAGTCTTCCTTATCAAACTCCTTATGTACTTGAGCAAAAATTTGAAGTCTCTTCCTTCACATTTTGTTTTGTTTTGTATTGTTTTGTTTGGAGGACACATCCAGAGTTGGTTAGAGCTTACTACATTCACAGTTGCTTAAGGCTTACTTCTCATTCTGTGCTCAGAGATCATTCCTGACAGGCTTTGAGAAACCATGCAGAGTACCAGGGATCAAATTTATATCAGATGTATGCAATGCAAGTACTCTAACCACTGTATTAAACCACTAGCCCTTTTTTCACTATTTTATATTGAAATTATAATGAATGAAAAATTGTAATGAATTTTATATTGGTTATACTGTGATAAAAATAATTGGTGTTTATCTGCCATGTGTTGATAGGGGAAAATTATTAATGAATAAATTAACTGAGCTATTATAGATTTTCTTACAAAATAATAGGAATGGAAAGAATAATAAGTTCAATTGATGTGAATTTTACTGGGATTTATTTTTTAATTTAAAAAAATTCTCATAACTTGCTATATTCAAGATCCATGGCTAATATTGCATTTAATAAAGAGTTTGTATATATAAATTGCTAAATATGATTTACTACGTTTGTTTTTAGCATAATAGTACCAGGAACTGGATGAGTAGCTCCTGCCTCCATTAAGAAGTTCTCCTTTTCGGGGTTCTAACAGGACTTTGTATCTTTATAATTGCACTCAAATCAATCTACTGTAATTATCTGTTTGTGTCTGTCTCCCAAAGAGACTAGGAGAGTTCTTTGAAGGCATGGATTGTATGTCCTATTTATTTTTGTATTTCCAGCACTTAGTATATTTCCTTGTCCATCAGAAGAACTCAAGAAATGTTTCTTAATTGATTGAATGAATAAATTAATGAATGGAAATTGTTTTCTATATGATCATACAGTGAGAGTGACTGGGAAATTGTATACAGAATCCTTGCACATTGGTTTGATTTGTCTAATCTGAAATTTGTATACTAAAATATTGATATAATTCATGTTTTTAAATTATATAACATCTTGACTTTTGTATTCAAAATACAAAAAGTGTTTATTATTTTTCTAATATACAAGGCTTGAGTTTTTAGGGTATGTATCCTCAAATTGAGTTTTTAGGTTATGTATCCTCAAATATCTGATTAATATTATAAATATTGTCACTTATTTGTTGTTTTTAGTATTATTATTACTTAGTAAACTAGCACATTTTTGAACATTATTGATATTTAAATCTGTGTTGGAAAGTAATAATAAATATTATTGAATAAAAATTATTTACTGCTCCTACAAAATTATTTGTTGCTCCTACAAAGTTCTTGGTATCAACTGCAGGACTATAATCAGCAAAAAAGAGTCCACAAAGCCCAAAGATCTCAAAGAGGGTTTCATTCATTAGCTTTTGCCACAGAATGGTATGTTGGAAACCTACACAATACACATCTATAAGAGGTAATTTATCTTCCATGTGAATACTGTTTTAAAAGTTTATATGTAGATGAATAAAACCTATAAAAGTAACAGTGTACACATATAAAATCATTGTAATATAGAAAATTAGAAAATTCATGCATATTGAAGTATAATTTCTTACAATTTGTGTTAATCTACTGGGGAATCTAATTATATAGAAAATAACTTTATGTATATAATGACAATACACAGGATTTTTTTGTTTCTGGGGCCTGTTTACTGAAAATCTGGTGACTTCAAGTAATGTGCACTCTCACAGTTGTGGTGCCTAGAAGTGTGAAATCAAGGGATATGCAGGGCAACCCTTAGAGACTCTAAAAAAAGATTCTTTGGCTCTAGTGGCTTCTGGTATTTCACAATTTGTTAAATCTTTTAATTTGTCACTCTCTATCTCTGCCTCCCTAGCTATATGGCAGTCTCCCTGTGTTCCTAGATCCTATAATTTTGTTCTTATAAATTACCAGTCATAGTACTGTTGTTATAGCAAGTTCAGTTTCTTGTCCTCAGGCAGTCAAGATTGAAAGCAGAGGGCTGGAGACAAAGTGACTAAATTCAGTAAAAACTTTATTTGAGGAAAGGAAGGGAGAGATAGATAAGCTCGGGCATTGGATTATTTAAGTTGGATGCCTGGGAAGGTATAAATCTCGTTTTATACTCTCTTTACTAGAGAGATGGGTGAACAGATGGGTGAGAGATGGTTTCACATGTTCAAGATGATAAGACAAAGGACCTTAAAAGAGCAAGATGTTCAAATGGATTATCTTCTGGATATGCTGGGTCTGTTCTGAATTTTTTCCTGCTGCCATTCTCTTCCTCATCTCACCATTCCATTTGCCCCCTACCCTTATTGTGTTGTAACAGACCTAGAGCCTTTTCTCATTTAGTAGGATTTCATCTGATCTTGATTACATCTGTAAGGTCATATTTTCACATAGTATGATGAATTCAGTTTCCAAAACAGATGGGCATCTGGGGTTGCACTCTGCAATTCAGTACAGGAAGTTAAACCCAGTATGTAAAGGATCCAGGATAAGATAGGTTGACCATATTATAGAAAGTTTCATAAATCAGGTGGACGTTATTGTCAAATGGGCAAAGAGATGTTAAGCAGAGGGATTATTATCCCACAGTCATTTCAGCAATGTGCTTAACTTCGTTTAACTTTGTTGCCCAGTCTTTTATCCACTGTGGTCCTCTTCAGAACTTGCTTCTCCTACTCTCTTCCCAGTTGATTTTGTGTCATAGTTGGTCTTGAATCGCAGTATCTTATTTATGTTAATGAAAGAGTAAGCTTCAATTTACCCTTTTCAGCAGTTCCATATTTTCCCTATGGACCTAACACAAGCCTTAGTCCCAAGATCCTGTTTTAACATTTCCTAGAACTCCCTGGGAAGACTAAGATAATGGACAGTGCCTGAGACAAATGATCATAAAGACTCAAACTATTCTTTAACTTCCTGAGTTCTCTTTAACACAATGATCCAGTTTCCCTATAACTCTCCCTGTCCCCCACAAAAAGAGTCATTTAACTTAGTCCTATACTACTTTCCTCCCTACCTTACCTCCCTCTTCTACATCCCCAAAAAGTTTCCTACTTTTCAACTCTGAGTCTGTGCATGCATATTACAAGAACCTGGGAACCTGAGGACTGTGGACCAACACAGAGACTGTCCCCACCCCATTACCTCTCCTCCATTACTTTTAACTGGGCCCCTTTAGAATATACTGGGTGCTTACTCAGAGGCCACATGAGTCCAGTTAAGAAATGCAGGTCTAAGCACCAGAATACCTGATAACCTGGAATACTGAAGATCTTGCTCTTGGACACACTGCCAAACTGTATCTTTGTTTCTCTTTTTTCAAGCTATGTAATGGTATCTAATGTTCAATTTGATGGATTGGTGCTTTCTTTAGACTAGCTAATAAATTTGTTCAGGTTTCTTAAGAGTTTCCCCCTGTTCAACTAAGAGCAGTCTCCATTTTGCTATATCTGCTTAGATCTTTTTTTTAAAAAAATTTTAAAACCTTAATCTCTAAGATAATTGCATTTTCTTGAGTGGGTTGGGTGGATGGAGAAATATGTTATCTCCTTTAGTCAGCTACTGACCACCATAGAAACCACAAAAATAATAGTAATTGATGACTTTCTAAAAACTTTAGGACATAATAAAAATAGATTCTGTATATAAATTAGAGCAAATGAACAAAAAAAAATAAGGGGTGTTTCCATATTTCCATGTGAAAACTGAGGATGTAAAGGATTTGTTGAAATGTACTCAGCTAATAACCAGGGAATGAGAAATAAGATTTCCATTCCTAGTCTCAGGTTTCTATGATTCTCTAACGATAACAAAACTAGTAACCAGCTGCTATATCAATTCAAATGAGTCTTTCTCTCATCTTCCTCCTTCTCTCTTTTCTAATTAAAAAAAAACTTAACGTATTCACTATTATTTTATTTGTGGGGTATTCATAAGGAGTCACAGAGTGTTAAGGTATCCCAAAGATAGTGAGGGCTCACCAGTCTACTGTGCCAGTGAAATGCCTGGAGAGATCAAGCCTCAGATGAGTCCACACATGCTCTGGCACAACATATGGGCACTAATGGTTGACATCCACCCAGGATTCTCAGGTTCAATATCCATTCTCACAGGAAATAATTTCTAGAAAAAACATTGTGTTTGTAAACTAGACTTATTTAGGTAAATGTGAGAGAGGTAAATGAAACATGCTCACAAGTATGTCTGTGCTTCTTCAGAAAAATAGGGGCCAGAGGCAAGTCTATAAGGGAAAGAAGTTACATACCTCAAGTCAGGATATAGACAAACAACCAAAAAAGTGCACTCCACAAAATAAATAAATTCCTCGTGCACAGTAGATAGGTGATAGCAACAACTGAGCTGACCTCTCCTGCTTCTTCAAAACTGATTTTGTAGCTTGCATTGCGTTGCATTGTTGTGGCACCTTGCATTGCTAAGGTGTTGTGGAGGAAGGATTGCTGAATCATCCCTTGATGCTTACCTTGATGGGTTTTAGCCTGGTTCTCTCTGTATAAAACTGGAACTTTTTGTCCTATTACATTTTGGTTTTAGCTTTTTGAATTTTTCATTTTATTCATTGGCATGTTACCTAGTGCCCTAAACTGCTCCCCACCTTCAACCTGCTTCAAAATGCTACACATCTTTCCCTCCAAATTAGATTTTTACACAGTTGTTTATTTGATTGAACATATTTCTTTTTTAGTGTTTTAGTTTTGTTATTTTCATTTGCTTTTTTGGGCAATACCAAGCTGTTTTCAAGGATTATTCCTGGTTCTGTGCTGAGGAATCACTCCTGGCAGTGCCTGGAGGATATATGCTTGGGATTGAAGCTGTGTTGGCTGGGTGCAAGGCAACCACCTTACCCTTATGCAATTTTTGGAACTGTGTCCTTTGAGACATTCTTGAAAATGCTGCTCTGATAACT
>JAOXYA010000025.1:26830605-26840610 GCA_028565675.1 Sorex palustris | reverse complement strand
AGAGGAAATAAGGCAAAAAGTGTTTGTGTTTGTGGTATTCTGATTCTACTGATGTAGTAACTTAAATTTATGTTGCTCATGCAGATACTAAGAGGTCATTATGTTTGGTCCTTTACCCACTTTCAGCACACATCTCCAGAACAAACCCTTCAAACCATTATTGTCATAATGGTTCCTTCTCTATACATCTGCACTCTTCCCAGCACTTTAGGCAGGCTTCCAACCATGGACCAATCCTTCTGGTCCTTGTTTCTACAGTCCTTGGGTGTTAGTTTCATATTATGCTTTTTTTTATATCCCACAAATGAGTGCAGTATGGAATGGGCGTTGAAACACTGTATGACTGAAACCCAATCATAAAATCTTTGTAACTGTATCTCATGGTGATGCAATTAAAAAATTTCTAAATAAATAAAATCTGTATTGCTCAAATTCAGTCTTCTGTTCTCACTCTGATAAGTACCAAGAATTCAGTGGACTGACGTTTGGACATGGTGACCTAAGGCCTGCTAGGAACTTGTCCCCACAGGAGAGGTGGGTAGAGAAAAGCATGGGCTGATGAAAGCACTGATAACAAAGAAATGGGAGGTTTAGGAGGAATTACTTTTTGATTTATTGTTTCTTTGGAAAAAATACATTCCTTTGAGTGTAACATTTTCTCTTTTTTCCTTATTTTTCCTATATTGATTGGCTAATTTTTCCCTCTTATGATCTTTTGCTAGTAACTTGATACTTATTATTCTAGTTTTTTGTTTGTTTGTTTGTTTGTTTGTTTTACAATTAAACCCCTACTTTCATTCCTTGGTACTCTTTGGTAAAAGAGGTAGAGGCACTCTAGGATACCCACAGCTTCTGAGGATGTTCCTGTCCTTTCAATACAATGACATGGTATTTGCAAATTACTCATGCACTTTAAATTATCTCTCACGGACTTATGATATTTATATAATTTATATATTCCATAAATCATTGCTATACAGTATTTCTTAGGGAATAAAGGAAAAAACAAAATCCACATGTTCAGTAGAGACATAACCATAATAGGATTCCAGATACATTTTCCATCCATAGTGGTTGAATCCACAGGTACGGAACCTGGGAATAGGAGGGTTGACTGCATATTAACCTACTGACCTAATAAATTTAAATAACATCATTTCCAACAGTTCACTAGTCAAGCATTTATAACAGTTCTGATTTGGTACCCAGTCTCCACTTGTAATATATTGGATCAAACTTCCAGGATTTGTGTCAAATACTGTGTCTGGATAAAACCTGCCTGTGTAGATGGCTGGGGGAGTGGGTTACCGCAGCTCTTTTTTCTCCCTTCATCACCTGTACTGCATGCAATCTCCTCAACACTCTGTGCCTGGGATAGCCCTGACAGTGATGGGGAGTCCACAGTGCTTGGACATTGTACATCATAACTCAAACTTGAAAATCATAGAACTCACAGTCATGATATTGCTTAACAAAAACACAGGAGATGCTGTTTTAAAATAATTATTATAAAAATCATTCAAGAGAGACTGGGAGAGTGTATAAAAGTTAAGGTACTTGCTGTGCATATTTCTGACCCTAATTTAGATTTCCACACCACATATGGTACCCTAACCACCACCAGGAGTGACCATGAACACAGAGCTCAGAGCCCTGAGCAGTGCTGGGTGTGCCCTCTCCTACCTCCTGCCCTCCAGCCCCCAAACAATAAATGTCACTTTTTTTTAATCATTCAAGAAAAGTGATTAGTTTGTTTCTTTTCCCCTAACCTTTCTTTTTCTTCAGTACAAACATCTAACTTCTGTCAACTGGGAATCTGTCTTAATTTAGTACCTTTTTTTTTGTTTTTGACATTGACATTTTCGATATTGGTGTGATTCTCTTAGTTCTCACTGTCTCCTTTGCATTGTTGTGCGAGAGGCTGGTGGCAAGCATGGTGTCCCCTCTGTATGTGTTTGCCAAGCATTTCACCACCCACTGCTCCTTGTCATTAATTGAAAGAGAAAATAGAAGCTAACAGGAATCAGAGTTGATGTGGCACACGAAGTTAATGAAGTGGAGGAAATATGAAGATTCAAGAGATGAAGGAAGATACACCCCATGGATTTCAGAAATAACTACTCTGAATTGCACAGTTTCCCAGCTCTCATAGATGCAAATTCTTAAATATCTGGGGCTGTGTATAAAACCAAAAGGTAATTAGAAATCCAGAAGAACGTGGAAATAGATTAATTTTGTCACAAAAGAAAGAGAATAAGGAGTTTAAAAAGAGTTGATGAGAAAAAAGATTGCTGTGAATATAAAGAGAATTAAGAAATAAAAAGAAGAAAAATTAATACCTCAAGAAGTAATTAAAGTCTGATGTAGCAGGTAAAAAGTTTCAGGGCAATAAAATAATATAACCAGGAGACATCAACTAATAAGTAGCTATAATCACCTGTGTGTTTAAACCTAGAAAATGGCATCACTGTTTGATCTAAAGTTTAAATATGCTTTTATTTTTTTAGCTCTCAGTGCAACAATTCAAATACATGGAAAACATCTTCTTTTAGTAAGATAAATTGATACACTTATTAAGGAACACACAGTCATTTCAGGTTTGTTTCCAGGTTTCTAAATGAAAGAAGCCACTCAGCAAAATGAAATCTGGGAAAGTCAGTGAAGGAATGCTTAGATTTGCACCAAGGTCAAGTAAAATGGTTAGTACAGCTAAAGAAAGTCTTCCCAAGACCAGCTAGAACTAATGAGTATTTACTGAATTACTTGCCAGTGATTTCGTTTTGAATCCGTTCCTCTGTGCCACACATTAAATTTTCAGAAAATTCTTTTTTATCAAATTGTATTTGTTTTTAGTTTGGATCATACTCACTGGTGCTCAGAGTCTCTCCCAGCGATGTTTGTGGGGTGAGTGCAGGAACTGGTGGGGGCACACAGTGCTAGGAATCAATCTTAGGACCTTACACAAGCAAGGCCTGTACTCTATCTTTTAAGCCATACTTTGAGTCCCTTCAGCAAATTCTTAATTGCCCACTAGTGCTTTTTATAAGTGGATTGTTTCCATAAGATAATTAAAGGTTCATTTAAAGAGTGGAATCTATGAAGAAAATCGAGATGCCATAGGAAACCCAAAGCTAGCAACCTTGGCCAATTTGACTCTTGAAAGGTAGAAAACCCCTAGAAATATTTCTCATTTAGGAAATGATGGAAACTAGTTACCTCTATTATGTTACTTATATTAACTCAACCACAAGTTAATGACTTTCTGCCCTTCATAAAGTACTGACAGGCACAATGGAATAATTAAATATTTTTAAAAATGGGATAGTGCATAGCAAAAACTTTCATAATCAAATATTAAAATAGCTTAATGGATATTTAATATAATGGGCAGTAAGAAATATAGATTGCTCAAAAGAGAAAAATAAGGAAAGAAATCAAAAGGCAATTAAAAATGAACTGGCTGCTGAAAGAGAGGTGGTTAAGCTGAGAATAGTGTAGGCAATGAGCAAGAGGGAGCAGCCACGGCGGGAGAACAATGAGGGGAGGAGGGAAAAGTATAGGGATGTTTGCAGGGGAGTGGAGATCTGGGTCCACAGACAAGTTGAGAATAAATCAGAGGATAAGCACAAAAAGGATCCAATTCAAGATTTTGATCCTGAAATCCCAGATTTACTAGGCTATAGAGTTTCCAGGTAAAGGCATGGGGTTGAGTGGAAGCAGTGTCCCATCCCGGAGAACTGGGATGCTGAAGTTAGAACAGAACATAAGGAATCTAAGCCTCAACTCACACATCTCCTAGAGCCCCTTTGCCAGAGGAGGGAGTCTCTTTTCTGTATTCTGATGAATTGGCTCTGTTCACTTGAACCCAGTGAAGACCTGCTCTGAGGTACCCGTGTGTAGGAAGGGATTTCTAAAGCACTCGGTCAGAGAAGGCAGATGACATTAGTTGGGAGTTCTGACACACATTCTATAGACTTTCCCAGTAATTTATCAAAACCATGCAATTCTTTTTGAATGTAAACTGTATCCTTTTGGATTTAGTGTGTGTTCCCTGATGTCTTACTTCTCTAGGATGGTTGTCAGAAATTACCACAGATTTGAGCTCTGGAAATCATAAACTCTAAAATGGTTAGCAAGTCACATTTATCCTGGAGGCTGCAGGAAAAATCCATTTCCTTGCTGTCCTCGCTTGTGGATTCTGCAGAATCCTTCTGCATTCTGGATTCATAGCCCCATTCTCAAAGCCAGGAGCCTTATTTCAATTCTCTTTCTATTTCTGACCTCACCGTCTTTCTCTTCTAAGGATTTTGTGATGACATTGACTTTACCCAGATAATCCAGGATACTCTTCCCATGGACTGGGATTATCAGGTAATTAAACGAAGAAGAACTGGACCGAGTTGGCTCTAACCTGTAGTCTACACAGGCAAATTCTAAACCCAAGTCAATTCCTGTGAAAACTCTTGTATCACAGAAAATGAAATTTAAGAACACCCGACTAAGAACAGTCATTTAAGACTATCCCATTAAAGCTGACCACTTAAACTATGACCAATCAAATAATTTTCTTGCTTGCTTCACCAGCTGCTCTGCAAAGTTTTTCTCAGCTCTGCTCTGCAGAAGGTCGCCTAGCCAACTTCCGTTTTGGTGTTGCCCAATTGAAAGCAGTGTTCGCTCAAATCAACTTTTTGCACACTTAATGTGCTTTAGTTTATCTTTTAACAGGATGTGGGCATCTTTGAGACTATTATTAATCAATAAGACCTGGAGTATGCAGGGACTTGATGTAAATTGTGTGTCTCAAAGAAGCAAGAGGAATTGAGGAACGAGGCATAAAGAGAGTTGGTATTGGTATCCTATTGTAAAGGATACCAGCTTCAGAGCTGAGTCAATGACAGTGACATAGAGACAGAAAGTTTTCAGAAATATGAATGGCATCCACCCTGAATTTTGGATTACAATGTCAGTTACACCCTCAGCTTATTTATTTTCTTCACTCATTTTTATTAAGGTAATGTTGGCTTACAAGACTGTATCAGGTGTGACTTTTTATCTTTATTTCTGGGACTGGATTGGTTGGAATGGGGAGGGACCACTCTAGGCTCTGTGCTGCTGGGGTGGTAAATATGGGCCCCAACATTTCAGACTTATTGCTATCTCTCTGATCCAGGCTGTGACTTGGGGGAGGCGGTGGAGATGGCCTATTCCCAGCATGCCCAGGGCATCCTCCTGGCTTTTCACTCAGGGATCACTCTTGGTGGGGTTCAGGGACCATATGGGATGTAAGGGTTTGAACCTCTTTGGCTGTGTGCATGGAAAGCACCCCAGTACCCCAGGGTGTGACTTTTACTTCAACAGTTGAGTGACAGCTCTGTCATGCCAGTTCATCTAAATGGCTTGTAGTAAATGAATTGCACACAATAAATCTTTTGTTGCTTAAAATATTTAGGTGTGTTTCTATTTCCTGCACTGAACTCTGGTTGATATATCACTATCACTATCATCCCATTGGTGTCGAATTACTCAGGTGGGCGCCAGTAACATCTCTATTCTTCCCAACCCTGAGATTTCAGCAGTCTCTTCTTAATCATTTTTGGCCTCTTCTTAATCATCTTTGGTTGATATAACCATATCAACCATCTTGGTTGATACAAACATATGTTAACTATGGTAGCTAAGAGAAAAATTCTAACAGGTCTCAAGTTTGGAAAACAGCTCTAATACTCAACGGCTGCGTGAACCAGGATGAGTGTACTTAAGCTTTCCATCCCTCAGTTTTCTTATTGTATATGGGTATTATAATAATACTACCTGTTACCAAGGATGTTCCCTATATCTTTGTTTTAGTTAATGTATTAATAAAAGCCATATCCTTAGAAAATGCCTTGAACATATTGTGTTGACAGTGATGGACACTATATCCCCAAATATAGAAAACACTTGAAAAAATATTTAGACACATATATCGACCACAAAAATCTATCAATTGTATCATCTATTCATTTAAATAAAGAATTTATGTTTTACAGGAGAACACTTTAGTATCATCAATTTTTAATTAGTTACCTGAAAATAACATCAAAACATCACAAAAAAAGCATCTGGATTAAGTAGTCATTACCCCTAGATTTTGAAAAACAAAGGAACAGTTAGAATTTTTTTAAAGAATGAATGTACTTGAGTTGAGAAAACTCAATAAAGGGCTGGAGTGATAGCACAGCGGGTAGGGTGTTTGCCTTGCACGCAGCCAACATGGCCGACCCTAGTTCGATTCCTCTGCCCCTGCAAGCTACCGAGAGTATCTCGCCAACACGGCAAAGCCTGGCAAGCTACCCGTGATGTATTCAATAGGCCAAACACAGTAACAACAAAGTCTCACGAGAGAACTCAATAACAAGACAGCCCTTGAATATAGAGCATTTGTTTAATATATTTTGAAGTATAAAGAAATAGATGAATCTCCAAAATCTTCAAATTACAATAGTATCTTTCATACATTCTTCAAATATACTCTATTCTTTATGTTTTCATGATTAAATTTACCATCACAGGCAATTTAATTTAGTCATTCCTCAGTTTTTTCATCTTTAATATGGGAATATTATAAATTATTAAACCCTAGTAGGAAAGGTTAATTCAAATAAATTTCAACACGTTGCTTTTGAATGAGTGCTATGTGTGTGTAAAATAGGAAGAAGTCATTACTATGTGCTGAAAATAGCCAGACCCAAGTGCACAATAATTTAGACTGTATAAAACACTGCCCCAGTTTGAATTCCAGTTAATTAGGTCAAGATAATTTGGCAGTCTTTCTAATATCTTTCTTTGAGCACTGAGTGTAGTGGTGATGGGCATCTCTATAGCGCCTAGAGATAGACATTGAACAGAGCTGATTCAAGTGTTTTACAAAGGTTGGTCATGCCCTATAAGCCTGCAGATTCGAGGCCATTCCTCATTTATTCCCCAAGGCCAGTTGTTACATGAATTCCTCTCAGCAAAGTTTCACCCAGGTGCTCTTTTAAAAGCATTTTGTACAAATACGGCCTGTGTCATAACATACCCATCATTAAAGTTGTCACCATACTCCCCTGAAACTGGCCATAACAAAATCCAGAGAACTTTTTTTTTGAAGACTTGATCTTATTCATGTTTTATTTGGGACATTATCTTCTACCACTGGAAAGCATCTCTTGTTTTCTTTAATAAATCTGTGTTTTTTCAGCTGAACATATAGAGAAGTATGTCATTTTTCATAAATGTTTCTTCTGTGTGCTTTTATTTATTTTCAGAAATATTAAGAATACAGTGCACAACAAAACTTAATATATAGCCTGCTGCTAAACTATTTATGTTAAAATAATAACTAGCATATTAAGAGAAAAGATATTAAAACTACTCCCCTTTCAAGAACCTGAGAGAAACTTCAAACTCTGAAAATGTTTCTTAAAGTTACCAGGGAAATACTTGATCAAATCAAGGAGATATTTCTTTAACCTTGGCCAAAATTTTCTTACAATAGATATAGAAGAAGAGATTTAGTCATAATATTAAGGATTTAAATTCTTGATTGTTTTTGTCCACTGAGTACTCGAAAGAATTGAAGAGAAACTTAGTATTGTTCCACTAATTTCATTAATAAAATGATTTTTCTAATATACAACACCAATCAATATATTCTCAATGCCTCCTTTCTATACACTGCAGTCATGGAATGAAATTTCTATAAAACGATCAAATTTAAATTAGGAATTTATAAATCAAAAATATAAAATAAAGTTTTGTCCTTGTTCTATTTGAGAGGGGAAAAGATTGCATCAAAGAAGAAATCTCACTATGATAATTCAGTTTTGCCTAAATTAGTCGCATAATATTCAAATTGTTACTCTGTCCCTTTGTATGGGTAACAATAATTTATCTAACGGAATTCATCATTTATTCACATACCAACAAATACTGATTTATTTATATTTTATTTTAGGCTGGTATTTCAGTATAACCTTTCTAAGTCACTAAAGTCAGTGTACTATGTTCTGTCAGATTAAATGTTGTATTTGACTGTTTTGGGCTGGAACAATGGCACAGCAGTTAGGCACACTTTTGCCTTACACATGGCTGACCCAGGTTGGATTCCTCAATATGCCAAAAAACAGTCACAAGTCTCACAATGGAGGTGTTACTGGTGCCCACACCAGTAAATCAATGAACAATGGGAGGACAGTGCTACAGTGCTTATTTATTTTGAGTTTGGGATTACAATCAGTGGTACTTAAGGCTTATATCTGATTTTATGCTTAGGAATCACTTTTGGCATGATGAGGGGAACATATGTGGTACTAGGGTCAAACCTATATTGGTTTTGTGCAAGGTATCAGATTGTAACAGATAGTGATTTCTGCTTTCAATTGATTAGTAGTTAATGAAAGAAGGAAAAAGAAAGTATAAAATATAATGAAATAATTCATGCACATTACAAAAGAAGTGAATCATTTCTAGAATAATTAGATAAGAAAATGTAATGATTTGAATAGAGTATGCCTAGATCGCTGTTAGCACCAGCATGTAGAGAGGAGAAGGAAATAGAGTGAAGGAGATGAGGAGAAGAAATTGATGAGGAGAAGAGACAGATGAGAAGCAACAGGAGGCAGAGGTCTAGGAGATTCAGGTACATTGTGGTGTTAAGGAATGATACAACTAAATATCCAAAATGACAGACTCAACTATACTGAAATCATGGGACCCAAACTTTAATAATCAAATTTAAAGGGTGTCTGTCAAAATGGCAGGCTGCAGGCTAGGGTTAAGAATAGGGTAGTGTGTAGAAAAAGGAATCTGGGAACACTAGTAAAGGGAAGTTGACACCGGGATTGGTGATGGAACATTGTATGTCAAAAAACCAACTATGCATAATTTTATAATTCATGGTGCTTAAATAACATAACGTTTTTTTAAAAAAAATGAAAGTGGTCCCTTCGAGTTTTAAGAATTGTTGGTTTCCTATTAGACTGATTTAGCTTAGATTTAGGCAACAGACATAGGTCTTGAAAACAAAACAGGGCAATGCAACAAACCAGAAGATAAACTTTCACTTATTCTGATGATCCAGATTGTGGTTAGGTAGCAGTAAGATGTACAAGAAATTTACCAGATTTCCTAATATTTTATGGTGATTTGATTTTGAGTTGCATATAAAATCAATGTATCAGCGGTAACCAAGAAATATGGTAAATAAGGGAGTTAAGAAAGGTTGGAAATCTGGAAGTTTTCAATATTTTTGTGTTTTTTAATGTTTGTTTTGGGATTACACCTTACAGTGCTAAACGTTTGCCCCAACCTCTGTGTTTAGGAATCACTTCTGGTGGTACTGGAAGAATCATATGCAATTCTGGGAATTTAAATGGGGTTGGCTGCATTAAAAGAAAATATTGTAATCTATGCCCTACATTTTTAAACCACAATACTTATGTCTTATGGAATAATTTTTAAAACTATTAGTTGCGAAAGAACAAAAACTCTTCTAGCAGTTGGTCACAACAGTCTTTAAAAAATATGTTTACCTTAGGCATATTTGTTTAAGGCAAAACGTGTAACATTATTTATAAAATTTTAGAATCACCAAGTCAGAAGTAAATTTTGTTAAAATACACATTGACTCAGAAATTTAGAGATGGATCCGTACTATATGTTTCCCACCAAGCTTCCAGGTTATGTTTGACAGTATTAAACTAGACAAAGCATTTGTTTCAAGGAACACATATGAATTCAATAATATAGGAGAACCTGTACACTATTACAGAGAATAGATCTATTTTTGTCTAATTTAAATAAAATTAGATCTAATTAAGGCATGTACAATATACTACTAAATAATATATGAAGATAGGCAGTTACTTAATCCACATATACATTTATAGAGGACATCTAAGAAGTGGGGCCGGCTGCGATAGCACAGCGGTAGGGCGTTTGCCTTGCACGCAGCCAACATGGCCAACTCGAGTTCGATTCCTC
>JAOXYA010000025.1:26521922-26532833 GCA_028565675.1 Sorex palustris | reverse complement strand
AGAATACAGTTCCACGGGCCTCTCCCCTCTTAAAGCGCCACTGTCACTCAACAGTAGAAGAAGGAAGGAAGGAAGGAAGGAAGGAAGGAAGGAAGGAAGAGAAAGCATTCTCCGGGTTCCAGGAGCCTGGAACAAGTGTTACTCACAGAACGAGCTGTATCCTACATCTGACCCAGAATATACAGAAAGACAGAGGAAGGATAGAGAGAGCTGCCCAGCAAGTGGCATTTCTTGTCGTGGGACATCAAATTTATGCACTGAAAACCTTACTTGGGGGCATATATTCAAACACAAGAAGTACCAAGTTGCAATGAATGTAAACTTCTTAAAAACCTTTCATTAAAAATACAACTGTCATCAGGGAAAGGGTAATTTCATACTCAACAGAAACTATTCCTCCAAAGAAACTCTTCCTGGGGCCGGAGCAGGTAGGGCGTTAGACTTGCACATGGTTGACCCAGGTTCGATCCCAGGCCTCCCATATGGTCCCCTGAGCAGGACCAGGAGTAATTGCTGGTGCAGAGCCAGGAGTAACCCCTGAGCATTGCAGGTGTGGCCCAAACAACAGAAAAAGAACAAAGAAGAAACTATTCCTCTATGTGTTCATTATATTTTCCCACTGAACCAACAGAGCAGAGACGTGTCCTGCTCTTCTCACTGTGCAGGGGGCTGGAGACTGTTTTCTTTCATGCACCATAAACTCCAGTTGTCATCTAAGAATAGACAGGATTTGCATTTGTCTTACTGAAGTGGCAAAAAGAAAATGACACTTCGTTTCCAATTTCTCAGATGATATTATAAAATATGGAATTAAAATCAATCTTTAAAATTCATTAGTCAGTTTCTCAAGGGCAACGTTCTTGGCATTGGAAAAGGAAAAACTCTTTGTGGTAAAAAGGAACTGTCACACGTTGCAAGATTATAGCATTCCTGACTCCTGGGCACAAAGTATTATTAGCTTCAGCCAAATATCGTGGTGACCAAAAAGCACTCACATGCTTCAAAATGCCCACTAGTGAGGATATCACCCATGCCAAACCCAGAGCTTATGAGTAGGAGACTACTGGAACATTAAATATATCAAGGAAAGATCAAATTTAACCTTATCATGTAACCTATATGATTTCTAGATCTTCACTCCTCTATAGAGTTGAATTTTTTTTTAGAGTCCATCAACGTAGACACACAGCGACACTTCTATCAAATTGTTCCAAAGGAGCAATGTAATAAGAGAGACTTCTTCAAAGCTGAATCCATCTTTGAAATTATTTGCGCCAACTCTTTATTTCAGAGGTCAGGAGACTAAAGTGTAGAAAAATGAACTGATTTTCCTGAGTTCACAGATGTTCTTTCATATAGAATTAGTAGCAGAACCCAGCCAGCTTCTCCCTTTTTTTACTTTTACTCTTCTCCAATGTAGGAGGCAAGAAAAGAAGGATATTTTGAAACACCTCCCGAGCCATGATTATGTAGGAAATTTAACCTAGTATGAGTCCGAAGGTGTACTTTCTTACCCCTGAAACTAATTTTTCCTAACCCTTTTATCCTGAAAAATACTTACCAGTAAAAAAAAAAAAAACAGTAAAACAGTGTTTTAGTAGTTAATCTGTTACAGTAAAATTAATCTGTGTCCATTGAAAAGTTGCTTTTTAAAAACCCAAAGTAATATTCTTCTGTTAAAAAAAAAGCACTTGTAGCACTGTCCTCCCGTTGTTCATCAATTTGCTCAAGCGGGCACCAGTAAGTCTTCATTGTGAGACTTGTTGTTACTGTTTTTGGCATATTGATTATGCCACATGGAGCTTGCCAGGCTCTGCCATGTGGGTGGGACACTCACAGTAGCTTGCCCGGCTCTCCAAGAGGGATGGAGGAATCGAACCTGGGTCGGCCACATGCAAAGGAAATGCACTACCCATTATGCTATCGCTCCAGCCACGCCCCCCCCCCCGCAAAGAAAAAAGTCCTCTTTTCTAGTGAATTTCAATGCTCTGACTTCAAACAGAATACTCTTATGTCTTAATTCAATACACCTTCAAACGCAAGACCAAATATAACAGTAAAGTACACTACACACAATTATGAACCAAGACTGGCCAATGCAATTAGCTCTCCCTTTAAAGTCATGACATGTTAGCAATACATATCTTAAACATGATCGTTTTCTCTTTAACAGGAAATAAAATATTTATTCTAAAATTCACATCACTCGTATTTTTACCAAAACTTTTAGGACTCTATCAACAATATTAGCATCATCTTAATTAGGTAGCCAATCTCATCTGAATAAGCTTTTCAAAATAAATATATCAACTGAGAAAATATTAAATACAGTTTTAACGAGTTCTTCATAACTTACTAATTTACAGCTGTTCAAACATCTGCACCCTTATTCACATCTTCTGAATTGAACACAGATAAACAAAGTTCAGTGAAATGTTAAGCTTTCTTCATCTTGAAGTTCTAGAAGAAACTGCAGGTTCTAACCATCAGTTAGAATACACAGTCTTTCTGTCGTCAACCAGGTGACTTCTGGGTTACACAGCCACCTGTGCTGTGCCTAGGCAGCGCAGAAACAATAAAGGAAACGATCACGCAGAACAAGTCACAAAACACAGGGCAGCATATGGGAAGAACTAAAAGCATTAGTAAGCGCAAAACATACACTTTTAACCATTCTTTAGCACTACAGATAGACTCATACCTAATTTTTCATGATTTCCAAATGTCACTTATGAATCAGCAATTTGTCCTTAACCAACTAGTGATCTTGATCAAACACAAAAGCCTGATCCCAACTGTGATGCAGCGGTTTGTGTTCCTAATACGTTCCCAGGCAAAACTAAGGCAGCAGCAGATCTAGGACCACATTCTGGAAACTACTTCCTTAAGTAGATTTCTTGGAATATTTTGGGTGGTTGCCAGAGTACACACACTAAGATAGAGAAATTAACACTAGACAATTTTCACAATAACTACATATAGCACTGTCCTCCTGTTGTTCATCGATTTGCTCCAGTGGGCCCAGTAGCATCCCCATTATGAGACTTGTTGTTATTGTGTTTGGCATATTGAATATGTCACAGGGAGCTTGCCAGGCTCTGCCATGCAGGCGAGATACTCTCGGT
This sequence comes from Sorex palustris, assembly GCA_028565675.1. Lineage (NCBI taxonomy): Eukaryota > Metazoa > Chordata > Mammalia > Eulipotyphla > Soricidae > Sorex > Sorex palustris. Next base: position 26,529,708 of record JAOXYA010000025.1, on the reverse strand, counting down.
AGCTTGTCAGGCTTTCCAAGAGGGGCAGAGGAATCGAACTTGGGTCGGCCGAGTCGGCCTCATGCAAGGCAAACGCCCCACCGCTGTGCTCTCTCTCCAGCCCTACATATAAATAAAAAAAAAAATGCTTGATCTTTCTTTTTTCTATTCCATTCCATCTCATCTACTTTTCATTTCTAAAGGAACATCATCGTTCCTGACTTACAAGTCTGAACCTATCTGACCATTGCGAGCTCAAGACCCACAGTCTGAAAAATGCTGCTCAGGTCTCTCGAGTTCATTTAAAAAACATTAATAACCCTTGACAAGCATTGTTCCTAACCAGCTGCTAGAAAGCCTTCCATGCTCTTTAGAGGCACAGCCAACTTCAAACATGAAAATGCCATAAACAGCTACATGTGTCCCTGGTGTCGCCCAGCACCAGCGTCTCTAACCAGCAACAACCACAGTGCCAGGCCTGAGAATCAAACACCAGGCTGGCATCGCAGGCTCTGGAGAGGCTCCCCCCAAAACACAAAGCCACTAGGGCCCTGTAAAGTGAGTATCTTTAAATTCCCAGACGCACAGAAAGGAAATCTATAGGCTCATAGAGGCTAATGCAAGAAGGCTTTTGCACTTCAGGTCAGTACTCCAGCATCACGCTGGAAATTTGGTGGAATTCCAGAGCACTTGGGAAAAAGAATAATAGAGTTGACTTATGGTGGCGTCATGTGTGTGCATTTTAAAAGAAATAACCCATGACAAGCACTTGGCAGAACTAGTACATCAGTACGTTGCAATGTTTCGATAATTATTATCCACCGTTAGAGAGTGAACTCTTGTCATAAACGATCTATCTTCCCTTGGCTTCTAGTTCTCACTACTTTTCTCCAATTTACCATTTCTCCCGTGTCTCTGGCTTCTGACATGTTGGTCTTCATCACGGTGCTTCTGCCTTTCTCCTACCCACCGGCTCCAACTGCTCCAATTGTTGTAAAGAAATTCTCAGAGCTTCACCCAGACAACTGCTGATGCCTCTACCCATTTCTAGAACCAACGATCAAAAGTCTTCTTAGAACCTGCCCATTAACTTTTTAGACACAGAAAAGTTACTCCAAGAAGAAATGGTGAGGGACTAGAGCAATAGCACAGCGGGTAGGGCGCTTGCCTTGCACACGGCCAACCCGGGTTTGATTCCCAGCATCCCATACGGTCCCCTGAGCACCACCAGGGGTAATTCCTGAGTGCAGAGCAAGGAGTAATTCCTGTGCATTGCTGGGTGTGGAAGAAGAAGAAGAAAGAAGAAAGAAGAAAGAAGGAAGAAGAAGAAGAAGAAGAAGAAGAAGAAGAAGAAGAAGAAGAAGAAGAAGAAGAAGAAGAAGAAGAAATGAAATCTTGAGTGTTCAGGAACTTGCTAGAGATTTTGAGAATTTTGAGGCTTTTTTTTCTTTTTATCTTTCTTATTTAGGGTTTTTGGGATCATTTTATAGGCCATTACCTTCCTTAGCCAGATAAGTCTTTTTTGTATATTTGGGTCTGGATTCTTGTAAACATTTAACAAGTAAACAATATCGCTGTCTGGTTCAGACTCTGTGGGAAACGGTGTGGAGATTTCTCAAAAAAATGTAAGACTAGGGGGACCAGAGTGACAGTACAGTGGGTAGGGTGCTTGCCTTGCACATGGTTGACCTGGGTTCGATCCCCGCATCCCATCTATTCCCCTGAGCCTCTCTACGAGGGATTCCTGAGTGCAGAGCCAAGAATAAACCCTGAGAACAACTGGGTTTGGCCTAAAACACAAACACAGACCAAAACAGAAAAAAGAGTGTTAGAACCAGTCCAGAGACATAGTATTAGGGATAAAGTGCTTGCCTTGCAAGTGGCCTAAAGATTTGATCCCTGTCCTGCAACTGTATGTGGTCCCCTGAGCAGAAGCAGGTGTGATCTCTGAGCACAGAACCAGGAGTAAGCCCTGAGAACCTCTAGGGATGGCCAAAAGTCATAAATAAATAAAATCATATGTACATACACACACATGCACTCATGCACACAATGGAATACTATGCTGCCATGAGAGGAAATTGAAATTTTGCAATTCACTGCAAGAATGGAGGGCATCATATAAAGTGAAATGAGTCAGACGGAGAGGGCAAATACTAGATGATCTTACTCATCTGTGGTATAGAGAGGAACAAAAACAAGGGACTGAAAGTATTGAGTGACGACACACCCTTGACCTTGGGTTAGAAACTAGATCACCAAGCAGTGGGGCGAGTTGAGTGGAGGGAATAAAGAGATGGACTAGAGGTGACATGGGACATTGATAAAGGTCTTCAGCACTTTGTTGGTAAAGGTCCCATAATTCTGTACATTAAAACCTTAAACATTGACATTATGTAACTCTGTTACCTAAACAATAATAAAGGTAAAAGGTAAAGGCCCTCCCGTTGATTGTCGATTTGCTCGAGCGGGCCCAGTAACGTCTCCGTTGGAGACTTTGTTATTACTGTGTCTGGCATATCGAATATGTCAGGTAAATAGCTTGCCTTGCATGATGCAGACCCAAATTTGATCCCTGGAACTCTATATGGACCAAGTCTGCCAGGTGTGATCTCAGAGTAGAGAGACAGAATTTCTGTGTACAGCTGGGTTTGGCTCCAAAATAAACAACAACAAAACCAGCAAAAAAAAAAAAAAAAAAAAAAAACCCGTAACCTTTCTTAGAAAAACTTAGCACAAATCTCATGTTTTGAGACAGTACATAAAGAAGATGGATATGAAGTACTGAAATTCCTTTAGATAGGAAATAAGAAAAAAAAGTCACTTTCAGTATAGAGATAGGAGAGGGTGATTAAGCTACATATTAAAAGTATCCTGTCCTAATATAATATGAAAAATTAGGTCAGGAGAGAGAGACAAATGCTTGTTGTGATTACTAGATGGAATTATTATGACACTATAAAAGTAAGAACTTTTAAACGGAAAGCAAAAAATTAGTATCTGTCCACTGCAATGCAGAATATGAACATGCTATTTGGATGGACTCTATTGTCTGTTTCTTTCAACCCATCTGCTATTTCTGTCTGGCAATGGTCTTACGCAAGTCACTATGATAATAGAAATGGAGTGATAAAATAGAAATACCAAGAACCAATATTGCTTCAGCAATACTGAATACTCTGGTCCATGAAAAATACATGTTTCATTCTTACTATAAGTGGAAAAGAATTTTGTCATCAGCATGAATGTGTAAGTCTCTTTTCAAAGTAACAAACTCAAAAGATACCTCATTCATCTAAAGGAACATGGTCACTAGAGAAACTTCAAAGGATATGCAAGTTAAGTAGACAAAGAATTGCAACTTTGTATCCTTCCTGAGTTAATAAGAAGAGTTTAAGTCTTATCTGGGATTAAAAATAAAGACACTGAAGACAGAAACAAAGCTTGCATGGCCAATCAGAGCCCTTGAGATCACAGAATAAGACCTTAGTCATCTCTTAGACTCTAAAAAGTTGTCAAGAAAAAAGAATTATTCAAGGTTGTGTTAATTAGAGTCTGTACCTAAATGGATCCTCTGGGATTATAAAAATCAAGATTCTGATGTCCAGACTGAGGAAAATTAGAGTAGTATCTTTTTAACATGTGCATATACTGCATATTAAGACTGCCTGCATTCATTAATAAGTCACACCAATACAAGCGTTGGTTGATTAACAATGGTTCCTTTTTATCTGCACTTCAAAGTGTATGTAACAGTGATTTCCTTTACACTGCTAGGGAGTTTATGAGAAGTATATGAAAACTTCTCATAAATACTATTTCCCTCTGTGAGATTTCTATTTCTTGCTAGAATGGGATCTGAAACCAAACACTTAGGATGTGATAGTTCAGATTTCTCCATGATTGCAAGAGCTGCCTCCCAGTGCTTAAAAAAATTGCTTTAGAATTCTGTATTTTTTCACTGTAGCCCATATTTCTGTAAGAAACTAAACTGTATTCAATCTTGGATAGATAACTGAAATATACTTGAAAATATGCATTCAGCTCAATAAACAATTAACAATTTACTCTAAAAAGCTTCAAGTGACTTACCCTCTGGAGTTGGAGAGAGATAGTACAGCAAGAATGACAATTGCCTTGCACACAGCTGACCCAGGCTTAACCTTCTCCATCATATATGGTCCCGTGCTTGCCAGGAGTGTGCACTGAATGCAGAGCCAGGAGTAAACTGTAAGTACTACTGGATGACCCTAAAACAACAACAACAAAAAAAAACAGAAAATACCCAAATCCATTTTTTAGGATTCTCCAATAAATAAAACATTAAATAAAAAGATATTTCTTTAATGCACTGTAGGAATCATTTGAAGCATGAGAGCTTGGTGCTAACACAAGAACTGTTGATAATAGTGGAAGCAACTTTATAACTTTAGAATTGTCCTGACCCTTTCTGACTTAAAAGTAGATATAACAGCACCAATACCTATGATATTTTGTTTTTTTATTTTATTTTTTAAATTATTTTTTAAAATTTTATTTTTTAATACCTGTGAGATTTTGAAACAGAAATAGGATCATCAGGGAAGAGACATATTGTTCAATGAGGCAAAGCTAGTGATGTGACAACAAATATGGTTGATGCTCTCTGTGTCTCTACTGACCCTTCACCTCTTCCTAATTTCTGAACATTAGCATACAAGGTGTCTTTAGCTTTTAGACCTCTTGTCTTATCAATTCATTCCCATCCCATAGATAACATTTGTTTTATGATTTCAGTCATGCTTCCTAAATATTTACTTCCAAACTAGGTCTTCCAGTCTGTATATCCAGATGGCTCTTTGATGTTTCCTTCTGGCTATTCAGTCAATATTGCATATGTGCAATATCAAAAAATCAGGTTTTGATATTTATCTTATTTTATCCTTCCATACTTCTTCTTTCTCAAGATGACAGTCTTGTTCTTCTAGTTGTCTAAATGAAACACTTTAGAGTCAGTTTTTTAATTTGGTTTGATTTGATTTTTGTGGGAAGTAGAAGACACACCTAGCAGTTCATGGTGGCTATTCTTAGCTCCCTGCTCAAGAGTGCCTCCTGGCAGTGTTCTACTCACCATATACAATGACAGAGTTAGAAATTCTATGGGTTTTTTTGCCCCTATTTACAGCGTATACTGTATCTACTCTTTGTCTACCATTATTTTATGGCTCCAAAACTCCATCATTTCTACCAAGATACCACACTTTTACTGATGTGACTTCTAATCTTAAATGTGATCCTGATACAACAACATAGAAATGCATCAAAAACATACCATATCCACTGCCTGCCTAGTTCAGTTGGTACAGCACGAGACTCTTAAAACATACCATAGTCTATTGCTTCAAGAATGAGAACTCTGCAATGGCTCTCCATTTCATCTAAGATCCAATTTTTTAGATGACTACCAAGAGAGCATAATAATAATAATTGATATTTAAGAATCATAATGTCTAAAAATTAGTTCTCAGAGTTCTGAGGAAACAACTTCTGACAAACCTGACACCACCTTAGAAGAATTTTATGGGAGCTGAATTCCCAGAGAAGGTTTAATCTAAGTCAGGTATGTATGGTCTAAAACTATTATCATAACTCTCTTCTACCTCTAGGCTGCCTCAAAATGGAGAATATGTGTTGTAATAAAAAATGAATTATTCAGTATTAGCATCACATTTTGTTTAGAAACCTCAGGCAAACCCTTTCTGTATTTCTCAAGAGAAGCCAAGAAAACCAAGGAAAATGTAGAAATTCTCTTGATTTGTACTTAGCATTCACATCCCCCAAAGCCAAATTTATGGGGTGTGTCCCATGGGGGTGGAAGTACAATAACTATTGCTAGGTGTAAAATGGACAAAAGACAGAAATGAAAGTCAGGACACCAAGTTCTGGTACTAGATCTTCTCAAATTAAATATGCAACTTGAAGTACATTCTGAAACAGTTCTGGAGATATCTAATGGGTCGATACATGATTATAACTATCTGGTAATAAAATAAATAAAACCCAAGCACACCCTTTCCTGAACAGGGTGAGGGCTCCATAATGGAGAAGAAAAGATAAAGAACAAAGGGCTACTTAGAGGCAATCTAAGCCAACAGGCATTAGATGGCATTCAAAATATAAAAAAAATAAATTCATGGTCATTCATAATCTGTCTTTCTCATCCTCAGATAGAGATGGAGAAGACAAGACATTGGCCTATGAAATGCTGTTACTTTGCTTTACATTAATTAAGCCAACTGCATTAGGAAAGGACCTGACCAGTTGATGATGCACTTATCTACAGCAGGAAGAGTAAATATCCTGACTTTCAGTTTAAGGATATCTTCAGTACTGCATTTATAACTTCAGTTTCCTTTAAGCCTGAAAATCTCTTTCTGCATTTGAATTCAGACTGCACTGAAAATGACTTGCTTTTCCTTTCCCTGACCATGCCAGATGAACAGAAGTGAGTTTTCACCGTGCTCCTCTGGGGTGGTAATGTGGACAAATGTATGCAGCAAGGTTCTTTTCAAGTAGATTAAGTGAAGGGAAAAGTTTAACACAGAGACTCAGCAATTCTGCTAGGATCTCACTTGCAAACAGCCATGAAAAAAAAAATTAAGTAGGAGGGAATGGGTTGTGCTTGCTGTCTGCTGCAGGGCATCTCAGAAACAGCAAAGGAAACCAAGGATTGCTGGCCAAGGATTGCTGCATCTTAACTAGCTTCCCTGGGGATCCCAGTGCCTGATATTATCTTGGAAATGAATGGAAAATGATGAGCACATAACACTCCTTCACAGGTATATAGTGTTTTTCATATTCAAAGCTCTTTAATGTTTCCCTCAGGAGCCTTCTGAGATAAGAGAGGAAGTGATTATATCCTCAGTTTGTGAAAGGGAGAATCAAAGAGGAAGGGTCAAGCAATTTGCACAGAAAATAATTGGAGTCAGTGTCCAACCAACATCAGGCCTCAGGGGTTCCTGATGTTGAAGCTGGAGCTCAGAAAAATGAGGCCCAGTACAGGGTCTGAAGAGCTTATATCAAAGGAAACAAGTAGCCCTGCAAAACCTTGTAATTAAAACTGATTGGACAAAACTCAGTCAAGGCACAGAATAATAAAGTCAGATTCATAAGAAAAAAATGGCAAATAAGTGACACTTCACAGAAATTAAATTCAATTTCTAGAGCTCATGTCTGTAGGCACATTGGCATTTGATGGACAACACATATGCATAGATAGGAAAGCAGAGATTAGAACCAAGGAACCACTGAATACCAAAATTTATCTTGAAAGTATTACTGAAATGTTTCTAAAGGAGCTAAAGTTAACACGAATTAAGAAAAGATCAAACACAAATCTTCCTTCCTAACTAGGGCTTGTGTTGCTTCCATTCAACTCTTTATTTCTTTATTCATGCGGGGGTGAAAAAGCAGCACAGTTCGAAACAAGTGTGAGAACACCTTTAACTCAAAGTCCACAGAACTATACAGCAATGCACCAAGACCTCCTATTTCTAGCTCTGAGAAAAATCTCATCTGCAAAAATGTATTGATTTCAGATTTCTGAAATGAATCCTGGTTCAAAAGAGCACAAGCATGTGGTCACTACTAAATCATACTTAAATTTATGTAGTTACGGGGCTGGAGTGATAGCACAGTGGGTAGGGCATTTGCCTTGCATGTGGCCTACCCGGGTTCGATTAGCAACATCACATATGGTCCCTTGAGCACTGCCAGGAGTGATTCCTGAGTGCAAAGCCAGGAGTAACCCCTGAGCATCGCCAGGTGT
>JAOXYA010000025.1:26486581-26501744 GCA_028565675.1 Sorex palustris | reverse complement strand
TTATATATTTTATATATATTATTATTAATATATAAATTATATATATTATATAAAGATTATATAAGAATTATTCAATGCAGTGTCTACTATATTATCTCTAATTTGTTAATTGAAAAACATCCTTGAATAACTCTATACAGTTGATTAAACACACACAAACACATATACACAAAAACACACAATTTTAACATGTACCTGTTTAGTTTGAACACTGCTTTTTTTGTTAGTCATTTGTTCAATAAATGTATATCGTGTTCTGCTATGTATCATTCACTCATAATCCCTAACTTTATAGATAACTTTCACTAACAGGTAAAAAGTTGGACTTTACAAATTATGAAGGAAAAAGGAAACAACTGTTGTGACAGAAAATTAAACTGCCAATCCTAATATGCATGCGGGTAGAACACAGAAGAAAGTCATTATTATACAATAGTATTTGAATTAAAATTATATTATTTACATTTAAATTAAAGACTTAAAGGAATTTAAAACACCACAAAGCATAAGAAGGTCAGAGGTACACTATCACAAGTATAGATAAACAGTATAGATAAAGGTCTTGAACAAAGCAGTAATTTGACAGTAGGAGCAGAGAAAGACCATTAAGTATCATTGGAGCAGCATTAGTTAGTTGACCATGTGCCAGGTAAGTATGAGAAACATCAAGAAGGGATCCTGGAGAAGGGAACCTGAGCACAGTGGACTCTGATGTTTAATATTATCAGAAACTTTTGGGACCAGCTCTTATCCTCAGCACTAGTACTTCTCAGATGTTTATATGCATGCCCATCTCTTAATCACAAGTACTAGGATGGAGTTGAAATTGTGTATTTCTAACCAACTCTTAAGTGACACGAATGCTGCAAAACTCTGATGAATACCCTTATTTTATCGAGTACCAAGGGTCAGAGTTGAGATTTTCACTTTACCTGTGGCACTTATGGCACCAGTTGTCACGGAAGTGTGGCAGCAGTGTGTACTCTTAGGGCAGTATTTATTTAGTTTAATTAATTAATCAATTTCTTTGTTTTGAAAGCCACACTCATCATTCTCAAGGGTTACTCCTGGTGCTGTGGTCAGGATTATTCCTGATGGAGTTTAGGGGACCATCTGGGGATTGAACCCAGCTGGCCATGTTCAAGGTGAATGCCTCACCCACTGTACTATATTTATGACTCCCTTGGGGCAGTCTTTAATTAATAAGAAGATTAATATATTCAGTTTTCTCTGGCAATTACTGAAATACGTGGGCCCCCAAGAGTGCCTTATGTGAGGCAGAGAGGAGAGAGACGGGCACTTTCTCCCTATCCTCCTCTGCCATCCCAGGGACCAGCTGGTAAGGTTAGTACTGATAAAGTTTGGAAAGTGAGCCCTACACTTTACCTATGGTTTACATGTTCTTTGTCTTTTTTGCAGAATGGTATTTAAGGAATAAAAGAGATTTTATTTAGAGGCTTTTAGGAAGGGGAAGAAGGGAGAGAATGTGAGAGAATAAGATATGCTTCAGGGAGAAGAGAGACCCTACACATATCCCAGTATTAGATATGAAAGCATGAAAGTACACATCTCAAGAGGAGAGATGCAGGCGCCACATATGCTTAGTCATATGGGCACAAGCAGCATATGGGCTTGAGCAACATATGTGTGCCTTTCCTTTGTCCAAGGTGGCTTTTATAGGGTTTTCCCAAGCTGCCCTACATGGATGGGGCTTCTAGCTAGGTAAGAGTATGTTGCTAAAGAGGTTTCCAAGGAGAGTAAAGTTGGGAGTGATCTATGGTCTTCTTTGAAATTCCTTTTCTGGCCTTTTATTCCTGCTGGAGCTTCTCAGAGGGGAGTTCAGTCTTCTCTGGGTCTGTTGCTGGTGTCATCTAAGTGTCTTATCAGGCCTTATTTGCTGTGCTCACAAGGTGGACATTGATGGCCTTTAGGGTAAGTAGTTTAATTATGTCCTAGGAACACTATTGCAAGGGGCCCTTTCTTTGTCTACTTGCCTACATCAGTACCAAGGGTGTTCTCTATAAGACCCCTGAGAGTAGCTCAGTGCTCAACTGCTTGAGTGGTGATCAGCTTAGTGACATACCTTCACCTTGTTCATCCCGTTTTCTTTGTTACTCCCCTTTATTCCCTTACAAGGACCTCACTTCCCTGCCAAAATAAATCCCCTACATGAAAGGCATTGTCCTAATTTCTACTTTCTGAGGGAGGAGGGGAAGAAGAAGCTAGTTCATCCTACTCCTAAGTGAATAACGACAAAACCTTTTGTTTCTAAACCTTTAATGACTTGCAATGACTTAAAAATAAAGGTTTCAGTCATTCACTCTTGTATATCCTATATTCAGAAGAAGGCTCAGACCTAGAAGGACTTGTCAAATTAATGAAATTGCCATTTATTCTAAGCTTACTTAAATTTGTCAAAGGAATTTTCCATGCTTCAATATTACAAGAAGCATTCTATTCTTGTATTTAAGAATTAGTATAGTGGTATGTCACAGAGCAGGAGTCCAGTCTATTGACTGGGATCAAAAATCCCTGTTGCCGCCTGCTAATTGTGCAAATAGACTTGTTAAGTAGTTTCCTTCCAGTAGCACTCACTGCTTTTTCATATTAAAATAAGAATTATGGAGGCCAAAGAAATAGTACAGGTGTACTTACTTGTCTTGCATGCAGCTTGACCTTGGTTATTCCAAGAACTGCTTATGCTCCACTCCTGCCTCCATCACTACCAAGAGTGACCCTGTAGCCTAGAGTCAGAAGTAAATTCTGAACACAGCAGTGTCTGACCCAAAAGCAAATAAATAAAGAAAAAACTAAATAAATATGTAAAATGGGAGTGATGACAATAGCACCAACCACGTACTTTATCTACTTCATGGGTTTGCTGGGTAACTCATAAATTTGCATTTTCAAGGCAGTCCTAGTAGTGCCTGACTGGTAATGAATTATCATAAATGAGCACACATTAAGTAAGCTACTGAATATGTTTAGGGCTTAGGAGAAGCTCTTAAAAGCTGTTCTCAAAGCCGGTGTGTATCCTGATACTATTATATAAAAATCAACAATAGCCCTCACTACAGATTCCTAAGCATCACTTTGTACTTACCAAATTAGATTCTGTGGCTATAAGATAAAAATTATGCACCTTTGTCAAGAAATAAACATGGGAACCATTAACTCATCATAGATTTTTTAAATAACTATGACATCAAATATAAATAAGCAAGTTCAAAACCAGGTGAAAATTTAATAATTTTTGTGTGCTTTTTTGTTTGGAAGTCACACCTGGTGGTACTCGCAGCTTATTCCTGGCTCTATAGGACATTTTTATTATTTTTTTTTTACTGAAAAGTTGTTTGTTTCTTTTAATTGACTGTTGTAAATACTAGCTCTCAAGAAATTTGCAGTCTTTGTTGAAGCTCACTGAACTCCTGCACAATAAGTAATTCAGGTCTTATTTGTTCTTAGTATAGTCTGTGTAAGTTTGTTGATTTCTCCAAGATAACAAAAACCTGTAAAGTGTGAGCACTATGATAAGAATTTATTTTTTCACATTAAATAGTGTTATATCTCTATTACCTCCATATTATTTCCACTATATTAATAAATAAGTACTTGGATGTTTTTCCTATACTTCAATTTTAGATGTTTTGTATAAATGTTAGTTTATACAAAATCTACTTTGTATGTTAATGAGAGTTGTTAGCTTTGTAAAGTGCCTGCTTGATGTGAAATAGAACATAAAATACAAACCTAGTTTGGATATGCACACACAGTCTCATTTTTTAATGGCCAATAATGGCCTGTAATCAAACTACAGCTTGTTAGGTAAATAAACGATTACCTTGTTAGCTGAAAGTTTAAACATAGACTAATTCATTAATCTGCAAATAGTTTTTTTCAACTTCGACTAGTTTCATTGTCTGTGGTTCTGCTTACATACATGTGGACACTGGAAGTGTAGGAGACCCTGGGAAATACAGGTTTGAACTGCAAATCCTCCATTCATTAAACACCACCCAATGACAGGCACTTGAATTTCTCTTTTCCAAACTTTACTTAATTTTCAAAATCAGCTCTCACTCTTTTTTTTTTGTGGGGGTGGATTTTGGGCTATACCAAGCCAGCAGTGCTCAGGGATTTATCCCTGGCTTTGCACTCAGACATCATTTCAGGCGGGCTAAGGGAACCATATGAGGTGCTGCAAGCTCATAAGGAAAGCTACTTATCTGCTGTACTATCACTCCCAAACAGCTTCTCACCATTTAAAGCACCATAATTGTCTTATACAAGTATCAGGTCCCTGATGTTTTAATTAACATCATTAAAACTTTGCATTTCAGGAGCTGGAGAAATAGTACATTGATGAGGGCACTTGGCTTGTAGGCAGCAAACCCAAGTTCAATTCCTGCATCTGAAAATGGTCCTCCAAGACGGCCAGAAGTGATTTCTGAGGGCAGAGCCAGAAGTAAGCCTTGAACATCACTAAATAAGATCCAAATATGGAAAAAAAATCACATCAGAGTATTACACACACATTTTGTATAAAAATCTACATTAATGCCATATGGCACTTGAAGAGACAACAACTTTTTAAATGGGGAAATATTCTTACAACCTTAAACTACTAGTTGATGTAAAATAGATATTTCCAGCAAATGAAGAAGCAGTTTTATTGAAAATAATTTTTCCTGCATAAGAATATATAACTTGAAAAATGTAAAAACTCACTATATACTTTGCAAGAATCTGGGGAAGTCAATGAGTGAGAACTTTTATACAAATAACAAATCTTCACGCTGGCCCAAGCACGTTCACGTCCTCTTAGCCAGTTCAGAAATGATTTTATTTGGGGCATTTGAGCACCTTGTGGGAAGTGAGAGGAAAAGCAGCAACATGTTCATCTCTTAAACAAAAAATCTTATTGGCGTGAGAGTAGGCTCACTAAAATTTAATGACTGGAAAAGCAAGCAGACTGTATCCAATCTTTTCATTAAATTGCCTAGCTTCAATTACTCTAATTGGGTTCCAAGTGCCCTAAATATATTTAAATAGTGACTGCCAGTTTCTCACAATTCTCTTTTGATCATGGTGACCAAAGTATTTCCAGGCCTTGCTAGAGGGCTCTGTATGGACTCTGGTTCACAAAAACAGGAGAACTGGAAGTGTTTGTTACAGCAAAGGTAATAGCATTCAAGACAATGGAAGCAGAAATCTGTCTAAACAGATTTATTAAAATGGCATCTTTCCTGGAAGATAATATTCACAAACACTCTGAAGGATTTGCGTACATCTGTTTAGAACCCCACGGATAGAAAAAAAATCTGATAGAAAAGATTTTCATACTTTGTACAAAGCTCTGCTTCTCGAAGTTGTAATGGTCTGGTTATGGAGTAACACACTCTGCTCTTCCCTGTGACAAGGGTAGTTTTTATCTATTTTTTAAAAGTGGCTCTTGTATCTTTATGTAAAATAAGGCCATTGCTCTGTCACTATAAACTTGATTCACGTGTGCATTTTATGGTTCTACAAGTTCATAGTCAAGTTGCAAAACCTATTTGGTGGGAGGCACTGACATTTTGATTGCTGGAAGAAGGAAATGGCAATAATTTCTCAGAAGCTGGGCAGATTATAAGAGAGATACAGAAATATGACCTAGATTGATACCGTAACACCTCTGAAACACAGACAATTGGCAACACTCAGATACTTGGTTAAAATGTGTGCCCCCCCCCCAATAAAAGTACAAAGAGTGAATAAATCAAATGCCCACGCACTGTTGTGAAGCAGCAAGTGAATGAGACCATTTTCGTTCTGTTCCAGTCTTTGTTTCATATGAACATAAATTGCCTGACCTCAGGCGAGATGAAAAGGCTTTGTATGATAACATTCCCCCCCAATACTTTCTAACCTTTTCAAATTCAGTAAGCTACTTTATGATAACTACTTGCAAGTTAGATATATACAAATTGCCTGCAGCACTTAATAATTGTTCTGACTAGCTGCCTACTGGATCTATATTCACATCTCTAATATTTTTAAAGTGTAGGATATGTGGACTCTAGATAATAAACATAAGGATTGCTAAATCTCCTCAAAGTCATCACAGAAGGTGTTATCAAGAAAAGTCTTTAGCACAGGCATACAAATTATGCACATGTTATTCTTTCTTTAAAATAAAATGCCAAATAACAAGCTGTAATCTTGTATTCAGGTTGTTTAAAGACAATGAAGAATGGTGCAATCCACTGAAATATTCTGACTATATCTTTTCATAGTGCATATATTTATATTTTTCCAATATTTCTGAATGTATTTGTGTGTGAGGGGCACAACCAGCTATGCTCAGGGTTTATTCCTGACTGTGCACTCATGAATGGCTCCTAGAAATGCTTGGGACGCATATGTGATGGCAGGGATTGAGCCCAGGTTAGCAACGTGAAAGGCAAGTCCCTATGTGCTATACTATATCTTCTACCCCCAGAATGCATTATTATCTGCAGACTATACTTGTTTGGGTACCAACATATGGTAGCAATTAAGAGCATGTTTTAAAATCAAACAGCCTGGATACAAATGCTACTTCTATCATTTGCTGCATTAGCATGAACAACCTATTTATATTTCTAGGTCTTGGATTCTATGAAATGCAAATGATATTTGCCTTTGTTCATATATATATATTTTTTTATTTATTTCATGGACTTGTAAAGAGAAAATTAAATCTTCAAGGAAATTAAATCTTCCAAGTGAAACATGGTGCATCTTCATTACAAGTACCTAGTAAATATTAGTTTATTATAATTACAATAATATTATTATTAGATTTTATATAAGTATATATAACTTCTTTTTATCACAAATTAGGTATTTTAAAGTGCCTGAAAATGTTTAGTACTAAAGTTGAAACTTTCCAGTTAAAGTAAAAAACTTAGTTTCAATGAGGAAAATATGTCTTTCACTGAAATGTGGTTTTGTCCTAAATCTGACAATAGGAATCACTGAAAAATAAGCAAATATTAATAATAATAAGATACAGCTCTTAGATCACTAAACTCTTACTCTATGATCCTTCTGGCTTATAAGTATATGCAGTGAAATCCATCATTTTAATTGGACTCCATCACCAGAACTCTATAGCTCCAAGAAAGTCGGTACTAGTTGTAATAGGAACACATGAAGAAAAGGGGGCTAGAGGTTGAGTTCAATAATGTAATCACTGGGACTAATTGATTACCCTATGGCATGGTCACGGTCATGGTCCTCCCGTTGTTTGTCGATTTTGCTCCAGCGGGCCCAGTAACGTCTCCATTGTGAGACTTGTTACTGTGTTTGGCATATCGAATACGTCACTGGGAGCTTGTCAGGCTTTGCCCTGCGGGCAAGATGCGAGATACTCTCGGTAGCTTGTCAGGCTCTCTGAGAGGGGCGGAGGAATCAACCTCGGATCGTCCAGGTTGGTCGCGTGCAAGGCAAATAACCTACCACTGTGGTAGGGCATTTGCCTTGGACGCGGCTGACCTGGCTGACCCAGGTTTGATTCCTCCACCCTGTGGCACAGTTTAAACAATTATGCCTATAAAATTAAACCCCAATAAAAAATGTCCAGAGGAAGTTTAAGGGAACTTCCTGGCTGACGAACACATAGATGTGGAAAAAGATGGCATCCCAGGATTCTGGTAAAAAGAAAACCTTGAAGTTCTAGGTCATTCCTTGACCTTATGCTGTCTGGATCCAACATAATAAAATTGTGTTATCTGGGAGTCATTCTAGTGAATGGCAGAGCATGAAGAGACCATAGGAACCCTTGAATTAGTTGCTCAGAAACATGGGTATCCTGGGATACCCCCAGAGTTGTGACACATATAGTAAGTAACAGGTATGCTGTGTCCAGAGGAATTCGTCATTAGCTTGTGTGCTGCGTGGTTATTCTATGTAGTGTTGGACTTAAATTGAAGTATATCTCATTGTTGTTATATCTATTGGTGATAAAACATGAGAGTAACATTAAATTCCTAAATGGTACTAAATTAAAAAAATTAAAAAATATTTAGACATCTCAAAAACCTGAAAGCTAAGAAAAATGTAAAACATACATCACAGTTCTGAAAAGAAAAAATGACACAATAATGAAACTAAGAGGTAGGTAGATTACATACTATAATGTGTATGACCGCAAACTGGATATCCATACTGTAACAAAGGTCTGTAGCTCTTTAATCAATTTAAGGAAAACAGACTAGAAACTTTTAATAAATTCACTGTCTGTCACTGTCCTCCCGTTGTTCATCAATTTTCTCGAGTGGGCCCAGTAACATCTCCATTGTGAGACTTGGTTGTTACTGTGTTTGGCATATCGAATACGTCACGGGTAGCTTGCCAGGCTCTCTGAGAGGGGCGGAGGAATCAAACTCCGGTTAGCTATGTTGACTGCATGCAAGGCAAACGCCCTACCGCTGTGCTATCGCTCCAGCACTTTAATAAATTAATGAAGAGAAAATAATTTATTTGAAAAAGAACTTTACGAAACTCAGTGTGCCACACAGGGCTTGTAACTTGTAAAATTAGCAAAACAGGAATATATTTTCTGTTACACTGGAGGGTGTGATCATGCATATAAAATATTTGGCATTTCATAATTAATAATATTTGTATAATTATAATAATGTAATGATACTAGTTTTCAAGTTTATCCAGCTAATATGCATGTACTCAATGCTGGTGGTGTATTAGAATTGCTTAAAATTTGAAATATAACAACGCACAGGCTCAGCACCAGTGATCCTATTTTAATTGGTCGGAGGTGAGGTGAAGCTTGGCATCAATATTTTTTATTTTGTTTTTTAATATCTGGAGATAACTAACATGCACCCAGGATTTGGGAACATTGCTCTAATAGCATATAAGAAACTTGGTCACTATCCTCCCATTGCTCATCGATTTTCTCAAGTGGCCCAGTCACATCTCCATCATGACACTTGTTACTGTGTTTAGCATATTGAATTCATCACAGGTAGCTTGCCAGGCTTTGCCATATGGGCGAGATACTCTGTAGCACAGAAAAAATATAATGTTATAAAACTTGATGAGTTTAAATAAAAACAACAGTGGGTCCAGGTATGTGGCTCAGTGGTACAACATACATACTCCCTACATAAGTTTATGATTCCTAGCACTGTTAAGAAAAGCATCATCAGTGTCTCAAAAAAGAAAAACCCAGCAGTGTGATATAGCTCATAGAGATATGGGAGATGGTTATATAAAAGTGATGTATCGAAAGTAAATTTAGTTAACATATTTAATATAGTACTAGTCCAAATGTCTAATGTATATAGATTTTTAAAAATAATATATACTGGGGGCCAGAGCAACAGTACAGCAGGTGGGGCACATACCTTGCACACAGCCTACCTGGGTTTAATCCCGAACATCCCATATAACATCCCCAGCCAAGTCAGGAACAACCCCTGAGAATTGCTGGGTGTGGCTCCCAAACAAACAAAACTAAAACTGAAGATCACTCTTTAGGAGAATAAAGCCTCCAGACGTATTTAAATACAACAGTATCCAGCCACAGTTTATACAGGAGTTAAGGCACATGCCTTTTATCACTGGTGTGGCCTGGGCGATTCCTGATGGTGTGTGAACAGCACTGCATCCTCAGGCCTTTGTATTGACTCTCTGGACCAGTTGACTAAGCACTGCTGGGATTTGTCCCTGAGTCCCAGGGTTTCCTAAGCTCCACTTGCAAAATTCTTAAAATAAATAAGCACATGCAAACAATAATAATGTGCTTACTAAGTATAGCTCTAGGAGCTTGAGTGACAGTACAGTTTGTAGGGTGATCACCTTGCTTGTAATCCATGGAGGTTTGACCCTTGGCATTCAATATGGTCCCCTGAGCCTGCCGGGAATCATCCTTGAGTACAGAGCCAGGAGTAAGCCCTGAGCATAGCTGGGTGTGGCCCACAAACCAAACCAAACCAAACCAAACCAAACCAACCCCCCCCAAAAAAAACAACTCAAAGAACAGCTCTAAATGATAGATTATTAAAACAAATGAATGGTAGACCTCAATTTAACAAATCAAGAAATTTAAGCAAGATATTTCCATACTCCCCACATTCATTGCAGTATCATTTACAAAAACTAAGTCATGGAAAGAATTGAATGTCTGTTACCAGATTAATGATGAAGTAATCCGGTGCATATACACAAAGAAATGTCATTCAGCCATAACTAAGGACAACCTGCCACTCGCAGCATGAATGGATCATGAGACATTATTCTAAGTGAAATAAATCAAATATGAAAAGACAATTACTTTATTTTCACATGTATATGTGAGAGCTAAAGGGAAAACAAGTACATATAGTATAGAGAACTAAAGGACAACTTTCTGTTTTTAGACAGATGAGTCCTGAAATATAATATATAGCATGATGGGTATATTATGTCTATTAGAAAATTGCTGAGATTTGATCGTTGTTTTTTGTTTAGTTGAGTATGACAAAATTCAAAAGTACAACTAGGTCTCAATTAAGAACAACAGGTAGGGACAAGTACTTTTGAATTTTGTCATACTCAACTAAACTAAAACCACAATCGACATAATGGTCACCTCTGGCAAATGATCCAGGGAAGAGGTGAAATGGAGGCAAATATTTGCCTTTAATTTTGCACCTATGGTAAAGTGTAATTATTTTTAAACGAGGTGCATGTGCAAATATTTAAAATAATTTTATCAAATTAATGTATTTTAAATCTGCTATCCTATTTAACAATAGAAGGTCACATGGAAATTGAGTTACAAATATATAAAAAAGAATAAAGAGTCAAATACACTATTAGATCTGTCATTATATTTTAAAAGTAAAGGTTAGAGTTTAACAATTATGGTCTGTTACAGCATCAAATTACAACTGTTAGTCAATGAACTTGAACCAAGATATGTATACTATAATTATTTTAAAGTAGTTTCAACTCATTTTCACATTTGCCATAAATGAGAAGGAAACCCATTATTAAAGTAGATTTTTATAAAATATTTTTAAAGTAATCAATAGTAGCTCAATTTCCTTCTTAGTTACAATCCAATTTATATAGCTCTATCACTTTATAGGTAAGAATAAATTATTTCTTTGTGTATTTACTTTCTCTTTCAACAACTATGGTCTAAAATTACAAGTTTCGGGGGGTATGGTGTTGCCTATGAGGGGAGTGCATCAGCAGCCTGATGGCACCTTCAGACTTTCAGATACTCCCAAAGTGCTGCTGTGCCTTTGGCCAGACCCCAAAAATTTGGGGCAAAGTTTAGCAAGAAAGAAAACTACTGCAGCCATGTGACATCATATGTTATTCATAACCAGCAATAGAAAACAAATTGTCTACTGTTGCCTTTTCGACAGGTCTGAGTGTTGGGGTAAAGTCCCAAATAATAATGGTGGGTCTGCTATCAAAATATTGAATGTGATCAAAGTAGAGAGAGAGTAATGTGGAGGTCATCTGCCCCACAGGTAGGGGGATGGTGTGGGATGGGGATATACTGGGGTTTTTGGTGGTGCAGAATGGACACTGGTGAAGGTATGGGTATTTCATTGTATGACCAAGACTTTAGCCCTGAAAGCTTTGTAACTGCTCTCACGGAAATTCAGAAAATAAAATTATAAAAAATAAAAAAAAATTACTAGTTTCTATAGATTGAGAAAAGCCAATTTCTTTAAATGATACACTTTCCAGTTGACCTATACTGTAGAGTACTGAGACATAGTAGATCTCCAATTGATATGTATTGAAGTTCCTCCAAAATAAATAATTCATAAAGTTATAGTAAATAAAATGTTTTACATCTGAAATTCCACTCAACATTTGTAAATACGAATGTATTTTCATTATCAAGAATAACCACATGTAGTTGCATAGTGCACTGTAAAATTTCCACTGAAAACTTGAAAGTGTATTATCTTAGGCACTCTTACATAAAATTAATACTATATCCTCTTTAGGAGTGATTCATCTGAGACTTAATGTAACAATTTTCTACAGCTTTTGGTGGGAAAAGAGAATTCAAAATCCATTATTCTGTGCCTCTGCCCCACTCCCACTCTTCACACATCATTGATTTGACAGAAATACTTTACTTTGTAACTTTGGTGGGTAGACATTAGATACCTCAACCAAAAGAAGACATAATCACATGAACTGCCCTCATTAAGAATGTACAATCTAATAGAGTGTGAATAATCCATCTGAGAATAAATTGAAGAGAGAAAATGCAATCTAACATATTTTTCAAGAATATTTAACATTATTAGGTTTAAAGTAAGAATTTTTCTTACAACATTTAGAAATGTGTTTGAGTGCAACAAATACTAATTACTAAATACAACTAATAAAATGATTTTTGCAAAATATGTGTTTTATAGAAAAATAGTTATGTCTTGTCTTGCTTCAGAGGATCCTTTCCACTGTGGTTGGGCGATTACAATTTCAATGTTAAATTGATAAAAAGACCATTAGGGATTTCTTCAACTGCAATAGTTGTAATAGCCATAGCCATTATTTGCAAGAGCCAAAGTGTAAGCGAAAAAAATTCTAGAAGCATCCCTTTAGATTTGATGAACTTGAGTGAGGCTGGCAACCATGAAGGCCATGCTTTTCTAATATGTAGACCAAGGAAAATACTAAGTGCAAGTGACTCACAATTATTTCTATCCCACAAGAAGATACAAATCCTATTTTAATGGATGGAATAACAAATTTGGCATTTGTCTGTGTTTTGAGATATGTGAGTGGTACCTTAGTCCATAAGTCCTAAAGAGGGGATAGGAAGGGAATTAAAACGTACAGAAAATGACAAGTACGGTTTCTTCCCAACTACACCTTGATGAGGAATGCCTTAAACATGGAGTTCTAGTCATCAAAGGAGAGTGAACAGACACTGGAAAGAGATGAAAGCAGAGAAGACAACTAACAGTGGGTTGTCAAAACAGGTAATGGGAAGGCAAGACAGCGCACTAATTTCACCCTGCTCTTTGGGAAGATGAAGAGAGGCCTAAAAACAAAAGTTTATATCAAAGTTGAAGGTTCAGAATTATAATTTTAAAAGGATGATGGAGGCTGCAGCACATAATTGCATATGAGAGGCCTGAATCTGATCCCTACATCCATTATGCTTCAAGCATGACTAAGAGTGACTTCCAAGCACTATGCCAGTTGTAGCCTTCGAATTATCACTTTGTATGCCACCTAAAAAACCAAACAGTTTATTTTTCGCAGTCGTATAGAATAATATTGTAATTAAACAGAAAACTTAATGGAGTTACAAAAAATAAAGTTCATTTCCATACAACTGAGAGTGTAAATTAGAGTCATGTTATTTTATAACTGAATGATTCAGTAAAATGGAGAAAATGGATTGATGCAGAGCTAGATAGTAATCAATTTTGTTATTTATTGTTATGTTTTTTATTCATTAGATTCTGGAATGTCAAATACAGAATTTAAGCATGAGGAAGCCAAAAGTAACCATGTGTGTAGTAGCACTGTAGCATTGTCCTCCCATTGTTCATCCATTTGCTCGAGCCGGCACCAGTAACATCTCCATTGTGAGACTTGTTGTTACTCTTTTTGGCATATCGAATACATCACAAGTAGTTTGCCAGGCTTTGCCGTGAGGGCGCAATACTCTCAGTAACTTGCCGAGCTTTCCGAGAGGGGCAGAGGAATAGCACAGCGGATAGGGCATTTGCCTTCCATGCAGCCAACCCTGGCCGACCCGGGTTTGAACCCTGTGTGTAAAGTAAGGAAAAATGAAAGACAACATTCAAGAGTTTGGATTGCATTTCTCATACCTTTCTGTCATTGTTCTTGGCCCATACCCAGTGGGACACAAGTGCTGCTTCCCGATCAGATTTTATACATCACTCCTGTCAGCACTTTGGGAATCATGCCATGTTGGAAGTCAACTCAGGCTTCCTGTATACAGAGTATTGGCTAAATCTTTTGGGTTATCCCTTATATATTTCTGGGATAATATCCACCATAAAAATAGCACAGTATTTCTTCATTAAAAGTAATTATATGGTTTGACAAGTGTTTTGTTTTAAAACACTTTTATTCTAGTATTTTTTCCCCTAAAATCTCAGCAGATAAAATATCCACGTAGATGAAAATTTCTGATAGGATGGACCAGAGCGATAGTACAGCAGGTTGCCTTGCATGTGACTGTTTGGGATTTGATCCCCAGCATTCCATATAGTCCCCTGAGCACATGGGAGTTATTCCTGATTTCAGAGACAGGGGTAACCCCTGAGTACTGCCAGGTATGGCCCCAGGACTAACAAAAATTCTTTTTTTCCTTTATTTTGTTTGTTTTTTTGGGTCACACCTGGCAATGCACAGGGGTTACTCCTAGTTCTGCACTAAGGAATTACTTCTGACAGTGCTTAGGGAACCATATGGGATGCTGGGAATTAAACCCCGGTTGGCTGCATGCAAGGCAAACACCTTACCCACTGTGCTATCACTCCAGTCCTAAAAAAAAATTTTTATAGGATACTTTTATCTCTAGAATCAACTTCCATTTTTATTTGTTCAGTTCATTTGTCAACAGCCACATTCATCTTGAATTTTTTTTCAAAGAAGCTGCTATCTAATAGCCTTTCACTGATTATTTCTTCTGCTTGAAATGCTTTTTCCATAGACCAATAGCTCTTGCCTTTCACACGTCCCTGTTCTCCAGGAACCTTGTCTTCTTGCTACCCTTTTTAATACAGCACTCTAACCTGCCACCTGATTATGGATCACCCTCATCCTAGTCTATTTTTCTGTTTTGAGTACCATTGCTTTACCTTCTAAATACTATGTAATACTACTCATTACATATTCCTTTATGCCAGAGACCTTTATCTTCTTTATTTATTAATAAATCCCATGTGTCTTGAATAGCTCCTTGCAGTCAGAGAAGGCACTCAGTAAATACATGTGGAATGAAGGTATGTTAACATTTCATATCCAATCTCAATAATTCTCACATATAATTTTATCTTCAGTATATATCCTTTCATGCAAGGAATAAAATCAATTCCCTTGCAGGGAAGGGAAGGGAAGGGAAGGGAAGGGAAGGGAAGGGGAGGGAAGGGAAGGGAAAGGGGAAGGGAGGCAC
>JAOXYA010000025.1:26462865-26475457 GCA_028565675.1 Sorex palustris | reverse complement strand
TCGATAGTCTACCTTCAGCATGCTTCTCCCATCCTGGGAGGGTCCTCCCAACACCCTTTGTTTGCTGTTCCCTTCTCGAAAAGTTAATCTATCTTAAGCTTCTGTTGAATCTCTGCTTTATTAAAGTAGATCAAACCTATATAGACTATAGTTTTTAGCTCATTTAACAACACCCCAGTAAGCTCAGTGTTAGTTTGGCTGACAAAAAAATAGTCAGAATTGGAGACCTGTGCATATTGAAGTTTTTCAACATATCACTTAGCCTGTTTCCATATTAAAACTTTTTTTTTTAATGTTTGATTTGTGTTTTGCTTAAATCTGCTTAGTCATAATTAACCAAGATGATAGCACAGTGGGTAGGGCGTTTGTCTTGCACGCGGCCTACCAGGCCGACCCGAGTTCAATTTCTCTGCCCTGCTCCTCACGGAGAGCCTGTCAAGCTAACGAGAGTATCTCACCCGCATGGCAAAGCCTGGCAAGCTCCTCGTGATATATTCAATATGCCAAACACAGTAACAAGAAGTCTCACAATGTTAGTGGGTCTACTCGAACAAATCGATGAACAATGGGAGAACAGTGACAGTGACAGTGGTTCTAATTAACTGAGGAAGACTTACAGATTCTACTGAGGATGTGATTATTGACACGTGTTTGAGTATATGAAAAATAGAAAAAAATCTTCAAATGATAGTATTACTTTTATAATATTTGCAATCTTTTCAATCAGGAAGTAAAAAATATAAAAGAAGAGCTTGCTACTAGATTAAATAGTAGTGAAACTGCAGACCTTTTGAAAGAAAAGGATGAGCAGATCCGAGGGCTAATGGAAGAAGGTATGTATTTAAAAAAAAATTTTTTTTTTTTAGGGGTCGGAGTTATAATACAGTGGGTAGTGTAGTTTGCCTTGCATGCGGCTTACCCAGGTTTGATATCCCACATCCCATGTAATCCCCGTAGTCCACCAGAAGTGATACCTGAGTGTAGAACCAGGAGTAGGTCTGAATACTGCAGAGGGTAGCCCAAAATAAAAACAAAAATAAATAAAAATTTAAACATTTAGTCACCATGAAATTACAAAGTTATTGGTGATAGGGTTTTAAACATACAATGTTTCAACATCAATCCCTTCACCAGTATCCACTTCCCTTCACCAGTGCTTCCCTACCCCCATTTGTCTCCCATCCACCAGTCAGCCTCTACAAGAGGCGTTTTTGGTTTTTGTTTTTCATTTTAAGTTAGCTTTTGTACTGTGATTTACAGTACCATTGCTGATTGGGTCTCGAACTTAACACTTGACCCCCTTCTCGGCCACCTCCTCCTCCTGGTTGAATGCTTCTCCCAACCCTGGATGTTGCCCCCTCCCTGTCCCATCCCCCAGTTCCTCTGGTGGTGTTTCCTACTGAAGAGCAGTTCTCATGTTGTTTTCATTGTTCTTGGCATTCGTTATCATACCATTATGTTTCTTTATATCCCGCACATGAGAGAGATTGATCTGTGTTGGTCTCTCTCCCACTCACATAACTTCACTCAGCATGGTACACTCCAGGTCCCTCCCTGTAAAAGGCATGCATTTTGTTGAGTACTAAAAATACTGGAAGAAAAGGAAAAATACTTATCACTTGAAAAACATAAGAAGCAAGGAATGTTTAAGGTAACTTACAAGAAGACATCTGTGTATAACAAAACACTTAAAGATTATAGGAGGGAAGTTTACATAGTATCTGAATCTTTAGCCTGGTACTTTTATCTAATAACTCTGCGATTATCCTGTCATTTGATAGTAAATTTTTCATCCAGGGTCTGGAGAAGATAGTACAGTAAGTGGGACACTTGCCTTGCACACAGCCAACTTGACATTAATCCACAGCACTGTAAATGATTCCCTGAGTCCTGCCAAGAGTGATCCTTGAGCTTAGTGCCAGGAGTAAACCCTGAGCACTGTTGAGTGTGCCTCTCACCCCCCATCCCCCCGCTCCCCCCCACACACATACACACACATACATATAGATTTCAATTATTACGTACTTCAGGAAAATTTTTCTAATTTTATAGGGTAATAAAGATGAAAGATTTTTGGTGAGATAAATTACTACAAGTGGCCATGGATTTAAAGTTTTCCTATAATATTATTATTACTTGTAGGAAATTTTGAAGGGAGTGGAAGTATATGAAAAGATTTAAATCCATTTTCATAAGTATTCTATTTCATTTTTAGTGCATTCTATTAAATTTTAAAACACAGTTGGCATCTAATTGGTAATCCGTGTTTTTAAAAAACATTTCTCTATGCCATTTAGTGCTTTTAATACTATTATTGGTGCTTTCATTGAGGTTCATTATGTGGATAACTTGTTTTACTGTTTTTTTTGATGTTTTACATTCATTTCTAAAATGTTACAAACGGTGGGATGAATATTTCTGTGATTCTTCACTGAATTACAGTGTATTTATAGAGTAAGAATTTGAGGACAATTGAAAACATTTGAAAAATTTCTTTCTAGCAGGCATTTTTCTCTATTTTTTTTGGCATTTTTTAGATTGCTTCATTATTCTGTTAATTCCTTTGCTGTGCAATAATTTTTTTAGTATGATACAACTCCATTTCCGCTTTTGGCTTTATGCTCTTGGGATCATATCTAAAACACACACACACACACACACACACACACACACACACACACATATTACCAAGATCAGAGTCAAAATCTTTTTTCCCTGTATTGCCTTGGAGGGAATTTACAGTTTCAGATCTTACACTTAAGTCTTTCATCTATTTTGAATTGAAATTTGTGTTTGATATTTGATGGTGTGTAGTTTCATTATTTTGGGGACAGACCTGGTAGTATTCAGGGCTTTATTTCTCTTTGGCTCTGCTCAGAAGTCACACTTTGGCAGTGACTGTGGGACCAATTGCAATGTTGGGGATCAGGAAGGAGTCTGCTTTGTACAGAAAAAGTGTCTTAACCCTCTCTTTCTCTCTGGTTCTGCAGTTTTATTCTTTTGCCTATTGACATCCAGTTTTCCCAACTTCATTTGTTGCTGGGACTACCTTTTCTTCATTTTGTGTTCTCAGCATCAAAGGAAACTGTTGAGCAGCTGAACAATTAAAATAAATGTTAATTTATTGCTAGGTTCTTTGATTGGTTCCACTAGTCTAAGTGTTTGTTTTTATGCCAGTACCATACTGTTTTCATGACTGGAGCCTTATAATATGTTCTGAAATTAGGAACTGTGATACTTCCAGCTTTTTTGTTTTTCCTTTACATTATTTGGCTTTTTTGAGGGCTTTGGTTTTTTTAATAGTAGAATTTTTTCCCCCTGAAAAATACACTATTGTTGCTAGGATTCTTTATAATCTGTAATCAGCTTTTAAATTCTTCAACATCTTTGAAGTTTCCTTTATAAGTATATCATAATGGAAAAAATATCCTGATTTATGTTGTGTATCACTTCATCAGTAGACATGTAATATTAGATTGTAAAAAAACACTTTCCCTTTTGTAGTGTATCTGGAAGTGTAAATATCCTTTTCACACCTCTGTATATACATATATATGAATATATATATGTATATATATATATAGGAAGGACAATGAATAGTGTGTGTATATGTATACACACACACATATATTATTGCCCTTCCACTAGTAATTTGACAGTATTGATAATTTGGGAGGGGGATTATTTGGAAGGGGAATGGGGTTGCATCACAGTAATGCTCAGGGGCTCTTTGCTCAGGAATGATCCCTGCCAGTGCTCCGGAGTTCTTATTTGCTGCTGGACATTCAGCAAGATGCAAGGCAAACACCTTGACCCCTATACTATCTCTTTCATTCTCATTTTGACCTTATAAAATAAGTTGTAACATTTGATGATTAAAGTATTACTAATTTAAAAATATTTATTCTATGTCACTGTGAAATGAACTTTCAGACTCTTGAGGTTTTATTATGATTTGCAATAGTCCTCTTTTTTTCTGATGATTGTTATCAAATCAGCTGTAACATTTGGTGTAACAGTTAAGGTACTGTTATTTTGGAAGCTGGAGAGGTACAGGAATTACCACACTTGCCTTGCACATGACTGACCCAGATTTGATCCCTGCCTCCACTCACAGCCCCTTGAATGATTCCTGAGCACAGCAGGGTACATCCACAACCATCCCGAATGGTAATATTTTTAAAATTAATCTGTTACTATCACTTCATTGCTCTAAAAGATAAAATTTTTGACTCAGAATTTATTTGTTATTTGAATTTGTACATTTTTGCCATTGCCAGGAGAAAAGCTTTCCAAACAGCAACTGCATAATTCTAACATCATTAAGAAATTAAGAGCGAAGGACAAAGAAAATGAAAATGTTATTACAAAGCTGAACAAAAAAGTTAAAGAGCTAGAAGAAGAGTTGCAACATTTAAAACAGGTAAATCTTTGCCATTCTTTACATAAACATATTGTCCTTATTTCCTACATGAACATAAATGGCTCTTGTTTGTAAAACATTTGGGATGATCCACTGGGCTATATCACATGAAATAGTTTTTCAGTTAAGTACGGATTTAGATTTTTTTTTAGTTATTTTTTCCAATTAACTGACCAATCCATTTCAAAATTCTGAAATGGTCAACAGTCCAATAGAAGGATATTTTTAGGCTCTTGAAACAACTTCAGAAAACTACTGGCCTTGATTTAGAGCAAAACATATTTTTTGTTTATTATAATACTTGTTATCCCAGGAATACAGTTATTCATTGAAAAATTTTTTATCTGCTTTACTAATACAGGTTCTTGATGGCAAAGAAGAAGTTGAGAAACAACATAGAGAAAATATTAAAAAACTAAATTCTCTGGTAGAACGCCAAGAGAAGGATCTTGGCCGACTTCAAGTAGATATGAATGAACTTGAAGAAAAGAACCGAAGTGTTCAGGCTGCTCTTGATAATGCTTACAAGTAAGAAAATGAACAAATACCAGCCCACTTAAAATCAGTTATCAGAGCATAATGGTTAAGAAGTATTTTTCTGTTACCTGGTTTTCTTGTTACATTTTTAACTTATGTGTGTCTAAACTTGTTAAAGCAGGTTCAGCAGAATCCGATTTTTTTTTGTTAGTCAGTTTATTATGTGACCTCTACATCATTATGTAGATCTCATGGAAAAATAAATGTACACTTGATTAATTTGAGCACATAATTAACTATACTATTTTAAATTAAAATCATCAATCTGATTTTTAAAGAGAACTTACTGATCTCCACAAAGCTAATGCTGCAAAAGATAGTGAGGCACAAGAAGCTGCTCTGAGTCGTGAAATGAAAGCTAAAGAACAACTTTCTGCAGCACTGGAGAAAGCCCAAGAAGAAGCCCGCCAGCAGCAGGAAACATTGGCTATTCAGGTAAGCAGTGGATGATGGGTTAACTCAGACTTTCAGATCTGTGTACATCCTTATGCAAACTAGGCTTCATTAGCTAGTGAATCAGTGTTTGTAGAATATGTGTTATCTTGACACTTGATATTATTTTGATAGTATCTTTTGTTCTACAATCCTGTTAGGCATTTTTCTTATTATTTTGTTCTGGGACCACAGCCAGCTCTGCTTAGGACTTTTTTCCTGATTCTGCACTCAGGATTCACTCTTGGTGTGGTTTGGGGGACCATATGTGTGTGGGGCCAGGGATTGAATCTGGGATAGCTGTGTGCAAAGCAGGCACCCTCCCCACTATGCTCTCACTCTGGCCTGGGCACTTTTCTAAATGTACTAGATATTGCCAAACTTAATACTGTTTGTTTATTCTAGCTGTTGTTAAAGAGATGCTGATATGCAGGCATTGCTTATTTTCAGTTTTCTGAGTTTCCGACTTAAATTTGAGATTTATTTGAAATCTTAGGGACCATATTATCAGAGAAATGCTACACATACAGATAAATATTAAACCCTCCATATAATTTGAGGATAATTTATTCCTGAGATTTCATTTATTTTGGTTTTTGAGCTATCCCCAGTGGTGCTCTGTTTACTCCTGACTCTACCTGGTATCACTCCTGGTGGGCTCGGGATACCCTATTGGGGTGCTAGGGATCAAACCTGGCTTGGCCACTTTACCCACTGTATTATCAGTAGTCTGTTCCCACTCCTGAACTTTTAATCCCTATAATCTCCGGTGAAAGAACACTAGGGTTTGTCAGGCTCTATCTAAGGAAATTATCAGTGGATGGATATTTGAGTTATCTTTACATTTTTTGGTTATGAATGATAGTCATAAACATTCACAAACAAGTTTTTAAAAGTTATCATTGAAGTGAAATGTTTTACAGTGGTGTTTCATTAACAAGTTCTTTATTTATGCACATATTTTAAATTCTCTAAATATACTTGGTGACCCTTTATTTTACTCTTTTTTACTTTATTTTGCTTTTTGAGAAACTTCTAAATTGTTTTCTGCTTCATATACACAGCTTTTAAAATATTTGTTTTAATTTATCTGTATCTGTATTTTTTATTGTCTGCTTAATTTTTTCCATCATAACCTTTTAGTGCTTAATAGGAACATAGTATTCTTTGGTTTCTTACATGATTTATTGTGAATGTCTTTTAAGTGTGATTATTGGCCATATATAAATCTATATCATTTTTAGATAACTTTGTTCAATCACAAAATCTTTAACTTTCACAAATACTGTCAGTTTTGTTTATTTTCTTCTTGTCCTTATCTCCATCTGTGTAAAAATTAAAATACATACTGTTTTTTATTTGAAATTAAATAATAAATTTTTACATGTTTTTACACTGACAAATTTTAACAGACAAATTTGTGTTTTTTCAAATATAGCTAATGGTTTAGGAAATATCTTTGTTTGCAGATCTGCTTTCATGAAGCAAAATCCTGGGACTAGGATAAACAGGTGAAAGAATGTGAAAAGTTTGATTTTTAAAATTAACAAGTTCTTTATATGTACACATAAAGAACTTTTGTTATATCTTCCTTAAAGATTGTAGCAGTTTATAAAATGGGCTGCTATCGGGGTTGGTAGATAGTCCATGCACCGTAATTATACTTGATTCTTGCAAGCACATGTTTCCCCTGCCTTGCTGAATGTAACCTTGGAGACCTTCAGTACTGCCAGCATGGCCTGGGTATCCCAGGGTAGTCTGGGCATCCTGGACACCTCAGGGCAGCTTCATATCCTCAGGCCCGTGCATTAACGAGCAGCCCAGTTGGCCAAGAATCACTAAAAGGGCCCTCAGTACTGTATTTTTTTTTTTCTTTTTGGGTCACACCCAGCAATGCACAGGGATTACTCCTGGCTCATGCACTCAGGAATTACTCCTGGTGGTGCTCGGGGGACCATGTGAGATGCTGGGAATCGAACCTGGGTTGGCCACATGCAAGGCAAATGCCCTACCCATTGTGCTATTGCTCCAGCCCCTTCTTTCTTTTCTTTTCTTTCTTTTCTTTTCTTTTCTTTCTTTTCTTTTCTTTTCTTTTCTTTTCTTTTCTTTTCTTTTCTTTTCTTTTCTTCTTTTTCCACCAGGGATAAAATTCAGGGATCTCACCTAAAGCACAGCAAATGCTCTACTGCTGAGCCACCTTCCCTAGCACTTAAAGGCTATGAGCACTTTTGCACAGCCAGCATTTAACTTACTAAATGGTACAATGTAGGTATTCAATTACTGTCTGCAGACCTAATGAAATTTGCCTTGATTTTTATACACAGATGCATTAGGATCAAAGTAACTGAGTACTAAGAGATTTGCCTTAGCACTGCAGGCCACACATCTTGGTGAAGACTACATGGTTATTTATAATTTATTATGTTCTAGAGAAAACAAATACATCAGAAAAGGTTTTCAGTAAGAAAGAAATCTTAGAAAACAGAGCAGTAGCCAGGGGTGGTTTCAAAGAAGTTAAGGCTTGCATTGACCCTGTCAATTGATATAAACAGATCTCCACCAGTGCTGTCATGGCAAATGGGCTGTTTATGGAGCTTATGTAAAGTAAATAGCCATATATCTCTGTAATGATGTTATATTGCCTTGTTGGTCTATTAAAAATAAATAAGGCATCTACCATAATGATAAAGCTTCTTTGACTTCAGCTGAATCTCACAAATTTACAGCACAGTAGAATCAGATCCTCAAGTTCTCTCAAAGATAAGCTGTAGCAAAAGTATAACTAAAACCAGACTAAGAAGAAAAAGGTGTGAGGGTCTATTGTAAAAGCTGGAATATCTTCCTCAAATGCCCTATGTGGAAAAGGATAGGACTCCACTTTAAAAATGTTTTCTGAATAGCGTTGATGACTATGACGGGAATATAGGAATAATGAGGACACTAGCAGGTGACCTTTCACCCTCCTAGCTTCTAAACTGTATACAGCATGAAATGTTGAAGGTAGTTCTTTTTCCAGACCTTTTAATTGTACGATATTTCATGTCTAGCCTGTCTTTCTCTTAGTTAACTGAACATATTTTAGACATTGAATGATTCAATTTAACTTACTTTCTAAATTTTCTGTTATACTCAGATTTTGCAATATTACAATATAAACCACTATCTGTGATCAGCAGGTTAAGAAATATAAGATGAAGAAACAGAAAGTTTTATTTTTCTTTATCTAACCTTGACTATAGCTTTCTTCCTGCATACAATTTTCTATTACAATATCCAGGATTTGAAGAAATCTTCCATTAGACAGAAACCTCAGGAAATGTTGTGAACTAAAAAAGCAGTTCATTTAAGAACACAGTCAAAAAGTCTACTACTGCAGGTCATAAATGAATTCCCATCAGTAAAACCACTTATATAAAATACAAACCCAAAGCAGGTGATTTTGGAATTAGATGTTACAATACTCAAAGCAATTTGTTTTATGTGTGTATGCCCATGTGTCATGCAGAATGAAGCCACAAACCACATTTCTAAGTGATCCATTTCATGTAGCCATGCTTTTTAGGATTCCAGTGCCTCCTTCTTTTAATCTTTTCATAAGATAACTTTCTCAGAATTACAGGGCAGGATCTAAACTAATATATTGTTTATTTTACTGATTTACAGGGATTCTTCTTTGG
Organism: Sorex palustris; assembly: GCA_028565675.1. Classification (NCBI taxonomy): domain Eukaryota; kingdom Metazoa; phylum Chordata; class Mammalia; order Eulipotyphla; family Soricidae; genus Sorex; species Sorex palustris. The sequence continues at coordinate 26,466,388 of JAOXYA010000025.1, read as the reverse complement.
AACAAACCACGAAGTGTTCTTGTTTAAGCCGACCACCTTCAAATCCCTTTATTTCCCTAGCTTTGCATTTCCAAGGATACAACTCTCCCCACCTTCTTCATCAAGGCAGACATCCTAATGGCTAAGTGGGCTTTAATTTCTACACTTCTAGCGTCCAAAATCTATTTTTATTATCATATAGAATTATTTGGGATTTAGTAAAGAAACACTATTTTCCTCTCTTATTTTCTTTCCCCTTCTAACCAACCAACGGCTGGAAATTATTGTCAAAATGTTAAAATGATTTTCCAGTGATTGCTTATTAGTACAATACAATTTCTTTCTTGATCTCAGTCTCTTTTCAGTTGCCTTTTGGGCGCCCATGAATCCCAGGCATATTCAGTACACAAACGACAGACACTCCAAATGTGTGAGTCTCTCTATTCTTCTCTCTAGTGGCACTTAAGGGCATCTCAAGGAATGAACAGAAGATGAGCAGGCATATATACAAGGTGAAAAGGAAATGCCAAAGAGGAAGGTTGTGAATTTAAAAGAAAAGGAAGATGATTCTCCAAAGCTTTTTAGAGTTATTTGCTGGTGAGGATTAACCACAAATATTAAGACCTACCTCTTTTAAGCACCTACTCTGTGCAAATGCATATATGCAACGTTAGTGGACAGAACAAAGTAAATAACACCTTTGTTTTTAAGATGCTCGCAGAGGGAATGATAAGCAAGAAATCAGCTGTTATTCAAAGCTAAGAGTTAAGGGCCATGGATAATAAAGAGGAGGAAATTAGTTCTAGGAGAACACAGAATATTTAGTGACTCATTCTTGCTGGACGTCAGGTACAAAGATGGAAGTGGCATGTCAGAGGTGCTCCCACTTCAATGAAGGGAAAAAGAAAGGTTGACAGATCCTAAAGAGAGAGAAGGAAATAAGCTGGAGAGAAAACAGAAATGGGAATAGGAAAAAAAATAAGGGAACAAAATGGCAAGAAACAGGGCCAGATTTAATTTCTAACGAATTAACCTGGGAAATACTTATAACTCAGGAGGCTGTGAGTCTAAGGACTTTCTTCTAAGTGCCAAAGGCATAAACTAATCTATTTAATTAGAAAAATATGCTTGTATTGCACTCTGAGTAATTTCCCAGAGGAAAACTTGTTTCTTTTACAGTTAAAGTTTTTGTTGAAAACCTCGCCCCCCCCAGCCCCATTCTCCTTTCTCTACTGCGGTGCCTACACCTCTTCAGAAAGGGCCCTCCACTACACAATTACAGTCTACTGAGATGTGGATATGACCCTGCCAAGATCTCACATTTGTTTTTTGGGTGCTGAAATAGAAACACATTAACCTAGATATACCTGAGCCCTCCAGCAGGCACTTAATAATAAGAAAGAGAGAGAAAGAGAGAGAAAAAAAGACTCAAAGGCATTTATTCAATGACTAACCACATCTTCACAATAGCAAATAATTCAATAGTACAATACAGTGTATCTTAATATCTTACAAAGCTATGGGAATATTTAAAATAAACCAGAACAGCCTTAGAAAATGTAACATCCTTTATCAATAAGTTTGTACAGTCTAAGGACAGTCATCTTCTATAGCACTAAGGCAAGGGGTTAGTCTTTCTTGGACCTGTATTAAGAGGAAAATAGGTTCTGGTGTTACGCAAAATTAAATAAGATAAGCTTCTTTATTGTCTATGCCATAGTAAGGATTACAGTTGATTTCAAATATTTCAAATTTACTCCTGAATAAGAAAATTCAAACATACTAACTGAACTAACATCACAATTAACTCAAATAAATGTATTCTATGAACAGTTCTTTCTTTTGTTAACAAAAAGATTAAAAAGATATACACTCTGTTCTAATCTATTCTCGCTTAGTTTTGTACTATCAGTTCTTCCTGCATTTACATATATGGAACAGTCTCAGATAACAGTACTAAATTGAGAAGGATAAATTCAAAATAAAGACTCATAAGAATGGAACAAAAGCAAGCTAAAGTCTTAATGGGTGGAAAAAGAAAGGCAGCCAAGGATAATGCTGAAACCTTGCAGATACCAGCACTTCCTAGCTGCTAGTCATTTTGCAAAATAAAAAAAAAAAACTAACAACTTTGTGGTTGTACGAAGTACCACATTAGTAAAAAGTTTCTAAATTACTTTGCTTCATAATTCCCTTCCTTTATGCCTAAAAACAGAAATTGCGAATGCCAGGACACAGTGTAATGTGATCTAAAATCTACTTTGGGGCTTATGGAACTTTATTACCTGGAGACAGTGTCCACAGTCAGATCCATAATATTATTAAATACTGTGACCAGCAATTCATTTCAGGTAGGTTTCCTCACATCTAAGTGACCGGAACGTGAACCTGTTTTTTGATGCCCTAAAGGCATTGTGGTCAATTTTAAATAAAGGATAGAGTTTAAAAACTCAAGAAAATGTTTTTTAATATATATTTTTGCAGTGAATATTAAATATACTCAGGACACTTTTATGAATACCTCTGTTTTATAGTTTCAGAGACATGTGCATATAATTTTTCTGTTGTATAATGTATTTGAATATATGTGCCATAAAATTATGTAATCTGTACACATATGTTTAAGTTACTTAAAAACAATAAATATATTTCTAAAGTTAACAGAGGTAACATGAAATCTTTTTATTTGCCCTAACTATTATTTAATGTTTTATCCAAGCCATAAAACTATTCTTTTAGCTAAAAATCCAGATCTGCTAAAATGATCTTAGCATAAGAATTATATTAAACAAAAAAAACCCAACTTGCAAGCTATATTTATATCAATTCAACTTTGCTTAGAAATGGTTTCCCCAATTACTAAAACTCATGCGATGTTCACATAAAAGAATTGATATCCCACAAACGTGCTGCCGTATGTTTTTTCCTGGAAAACTCAAAATAGGATCTGTCAGGTATATCTGCTAGCGTAACAAACATGTCATCCAGATTTGCATTGGGAATTAAAACATTCTGTAGCCTGACAAAAGGCTGTGTGTTTTTAGCAACCGTGACGGAAAGAAGGCATTGCAATACCTAGACACTGTGAGTTAAAAGTGCCTCATCAGACAGCTTGAAAAAGCACTGTAATCCCATGATATAGCTTCTCTGAGTGGCAAGCCAGGCTATAGAGAACCACAGAGGCATCTGCACCCTAATCATTCAGGCAAGTATAATTCTATCTTCTGCAAACCCAATAGTGTCTTCTATTCTTGCATTTACACACCACTTATGTTAGAAACATGAAAGCAAAGGGGAAAAATTCCTGTGTGGAAATTGAGAAATATTATTGATACTAAAACTCCAAGTCTCATTTTTTCTCTAACATCAAATGTGAAGCAATCGTGTTTAAAAAAATGATCCCTGTGAAATAAGCAAATAGAAATGCTAATAAGTTATAAAATAGCGCTATAAAACTTATTCTATTGTTTTTTAAAAAGTTGTATTACTGGTTTGAGCTAAGAATTTCTCCCATGAAACATTCTGCATATACTGATCTAAACAG
>JAOXYA010000025.1:26387020-26399372 GCA_028565675.1 Sorex palustris | reverse complement strand
GGCAAGCTACCGAGAGTATTCAATATGCCAAACACAGTAACAAGATGTCTCACAATGGAGACGTTACTGGGCCCGCTTGAGCAAATCGATGAACAACAGGAGGACAGTAACAGTGTTTTTAATACTGGTATTTACTACAAGGGTAAATCTAGATATCTTGCTAAACACTTAAGGGAATCCTAAATTTGCTAACTATCTTTGCAACTGAACATTGATAAATTTGCAGGCATAAAAAATTTATGCAACATTGTTTATCATGTATTTTGTCCAGACTTGAACCTCATCACTGCACAGTGATGAACTATTAATACTACCGAAAATCTGAGCAATTGATTAATGAGGAAAAAATAAATACAGCCTATTGACAGCTTTGTGGAATTCCACTAATTATAATTATTGAGACTCGACAGTCAATCTCATTAAGATTAAAACATGGAGACCAGTACCATCTCTTGTGTTTACATGCATAGTAGCAGCCACGCTTTTATACTGATTACTGGAAAAACTAGCACCATCTACTTCCGCTTCCTCAAGGTTTTCATCTCACCTCCTCATTACCAGGACAACTCCTGAAGCAACTCCCTTCAAAAGCATTCACTGTGCTTAGCGAACGAAAGATATGAGCAACTAAATGTTGTGGAAAATGCCAGATTTATGATCATGGAGGGTGTGGAAGAGATGAAAGCTGCAGAAAGTGTCATAAGTCCAATATCCGGATTCCCTCTGTTCCTGCTTAGGGACTGTGAAAAACAAGTCATCAAGTCATCATCAAAACCTACAATGGAGACCTTCTCTGCCCCGGGCATATCCCCTCTGTAGCCACTCTGCATACCATGCTGGTCAGCAATGGAGCAAAACAGACAGACAGACAGACAGATAGACAGACAGACAGACAAAATCCTCTGCCTTAACAATTCTAAATCCATTCTGGCTCCCATCCACCCCAAATAAAAATGCCCAAGACCTGCATTGGGACCGCATCACATTCACCTTCCTCTAGACAACTCTGCTTCCTTCCCATCTTCCTACTTCCACAGTAATTAATTCTCAGAATCAAAATTCCCAGTAAACATCCTTCAAGAAAATTTCTGTCTAAAGCTGATTTCCTGGGGAAAGTGACCAGTGACATCTGTTTCCAAAGAGAAAGTCAGACTTTTCAGATGTTTGACAATGAGATGTTTATCTCTCAGTATTAACAAGAATTTGATGAAGAAGAAAACAATTACAGTGATCTGTGAAAAAGCAATAATGGAAAGAAACTTATTTCTTAGAAAAAAACATGCCTTATTAGAACACATTGAAAGTTTTGTTTAAATCTAGAGAAGCAATTTATGATGTTACCAGGGGAAGAACGGATCTGTATTTTAAGGGGACTTGCTTATCTCTCTGATTAATACGGAATTTTCTCCCTAAGTGAGTTACACATACAAATCATTGTATGAAAGATTGTTTTCAAAATAAAATTAGCATTTACATTTTAGGGAGGGAAACTGGGGACATTGGTGATGGGAAATGTACATTGGTGAAGAGACAGGTATTGGAATATAATGTGACTGAAACCCAATCATGGACCACTTTGTAATTGTATATTTCACTTTGATTTAACCTAAATAAATAATATTTTAAATTTTTTGAATTAAAGAGTTCCCCAAAATTTAGAAAAGAAAATAAAATTCATCAAGAGACAGGAATGGGAGGGAGCTGAAGAAAAGTAGCTACTGTTTTGGAAACAGAGATTTCAGCTGAAACAAAACTGAGGAAGAAGAAATACAGCACAGCAGTAAGGTCAAACCAACTTTATCAGAAAATTCTGTGAGCAAGAAAGATGGAGAATGACTGGAGGCTCCCGTGAACGACAGAAAAAACTACTTCCAGAGATGGAGGAAACTATGGCAGGAGGGAAGAAGGGAGGAGGATCCTATTGAGGGTCTTGGTTGAAGACAGTTTTCCATGGCTGATGTTCTCCATCACCCAGAATGAAATGCTCTTTCCCCTCATTGTGATTTGATGGCCTATTTGCATATTGGTAGCATCCCAACATTTGTTTAAATTTTTTATTAGTGAATCACCGTGAGGTACAGTACAGGCTTACAAACTTTTGTGCTTGTGTTTCAGTCATACAATGATCAAGCACCCATCCGTCCACCAGTGCCCATTTCCTACCACCAATGATCCCAGCATCCCTCCCATCACCCCACTCCATCCCCTCTGCCCTACCCCGCTTCTAATGGCAGGGCACTGCCTCTTGCTCTCTCTGTCTCTCTCTCTCTCTCTTTGGATGTTGTGGTTTGCAATTGAGGTATTAAGTGGCCATCATGTTAGGTCTATAGTCTACTTTCAACCCGCATCACCCATCCCAAGCAGGTACTCCTAGCACCCTTTACTCAGTGGTCCTTTCTCTATCTGAGCTGCCTTTTCCCCCAGCACATGAGGCCAGCTTCTAAGCTGTGGAGTGGTCCTTCTGGAACTTATCTCTACTACTCTTGGATATTAGTCTCCCATTCTGTTACTTTATATTCCACAAACGAGTGCAACCTTTCTATGTCTGTCTCTCTCTTTCTGACTCATTTCACTTAACATGATAACTCACCATGTTGTTCCACCTATATGAAAATTTCATGACTTCATCTTTTCTAACAGAGCAGCCCAACATTTTATTGTGGGGTACCAAGGCTTATCTCGCAACAATCACTTCATGCTTGAATCAACATGGATTCACCTAGGATAAGCTAGTTGGGCCCTCTGCCAGAGCAAGACCCTGTGTAGCGCCTGAGTGAGGATGCACGAATAGGCACCAGAGAAAATTCTCAGCAGCAGGACCCGGGAGAAGTTATAACTTGCTTATTTTCTCTGACAGCAGGGATCCGGGAAGCAGTTACCTGCTACAATACTTTTCTTTTGTGGAACACTAAGGCTGACTACATGCTGTAATTGTGTAGGCAGAAGCCTTGACAATGGAGCCGACAAGCCTGTCAGTCTTGACTAGACAGTGAGAGTGTTAACCCTGGCTTGCTTCCTGCCAGCAATAATAAGTCACAATGATACACCATGAAGCTCGCTTTAAGTATTTTATGCCAACAAGAGCCATACAAGTTGGTATGCTACTGCATGCGTCAATTGAATATTCTGGAAGCCTAATAATTTTCCCATGTGACTGAATCACAGAGAAATGAAATAATTAATTACTCAAAGCACCAGTTGGCATGTTGACAATCCAGGAATAAACTATAGCTGCTCATATAGAATCCTGTGGAAAACAAAAATGCAAATTCAAAATCCCAGAGTTTATTGACCAAGTTAGACTCTACAGAAGTATTTCTCAATCATGGCCCTGTTCTCATTTGGCGTCGCCCTGTGTATTTTGCATTTAAGCAGCATTATCAAGTCCACCCACTTCATATCAGGGTACACAACACGCAGCCATGTACACACACAGTCACAACAGTCAAACATGTCCTTAGACATTTCAAAACATCCCTTCTAGGATAAAGTCTCTCCAGCTTGAAACCACTGCTGATTGTGGGCTTGGCAATGAATGTGCTTTCATCCCTCATATTTGATGAAGATGGAATAGGATTTTTCGATCACCAGTATGAAGAATAAGTCAGGCCCAGATGGACAATTCTCTTTACTCTGTTTCTCCTTCGAGTAAAATAAATCATCTATGGGAAGTGGGGAAGAGGGAGAAAAACAGTGCGGGGGGGGGGGGTCTTTGATGTTCTTACCCTTCTTTCTTATATAACTACCTTTATCAGTCCTTAATATTACCCAAAGCCATCTGCAGACTCGGAATAAGTAAACTCTTTTCTCTGTGTGTAAGAAGACAGATACTATCTTTTGTGAAACTGAGAAGAACAATGAATGGTAAATTTTGCATGCAAATTGCACACCTAGAATTTCTTGACTGGGGGTGAGACGTGAATAAAACACAATCTCTGCTCTCCAGAGTTTACGCATGAGAAGAGAGAAACAAAATTTACACACAATGTCAATCCCTGCTTGTTCTAGTCAACCAACCTGAGGGAAAATCAGGACTAGGGGGCAGAAAATGACACAACACTTAGAGCACACACCTGGGTTCAACCCTTGACACTACGTGGCCTCCTCAATGTCAGTGGGTTGGTCCTGGAGGTTGCCAGGTGGCCCAGGTCATCTCTGGCCCTGGAGGGTCTAAGGTGAATTTTGTCTCCTGGCCCTATGTTGAACATCTGGCACAATATGTCAAGTGTCACTAGGGCTGGCCCTGAGTTCCTGGAACAGCGTTTGGGAGGTCTCTTTTCCAAAAAAGATAGGTGATATTTTACAGTGGCATACGTATATGGTGGCAACTAGATATTGGTAGGCATATGGCGTTATCTATACACTGACATGCCATATGGTAACGGCTTACTCCCAATGCAATTCCCTGCACAAAGAGCCCCCAATAAGACCATCATTGCTCATCTCATATAGAAGATGATATTTTAATCTCGGATCTACTTTTGTCTATCCCTCAGTAGAAAAATTTATATTTCTTAAATGCCTTGGACATAATCAAGTAGAAAAAACCTTAATAGTGTCATATTTTTAAGAAACAGAGAGGATGGACATAAAGAAAAATGCTGGGCCCGGAATTTAACTATATGACAATACAATAGTTTGTGTTTATGTTTGTTTATCACATTGGAGTATTTGATCAACTGCCAAAATCACTGAAACCAATTAATGGACTTTCATTTGGGTTTTTTTTGTATTTTTTTTTTTAGTTTATTGAGTGCCTAAAAAGTTCTTTGCCAAAAGTGAAGAATTACCTTCATGTATATTTTTAAAATTGATTTTTCAAAGTATGTGTATGTAGCTTCACAAAATTAGTAATTTATGTTAAGTATGTATTTTATTTGTATGCAACTTATCAACAATTTAATAAGATCATAGAGTGACTTGGAGAGAGAACTGTGGCAGCTGCAAGGATATGATACAACTCTGATAATCACTGTCACTGTCCTCCTGTTGTTCACCGATTTGCTCGAGCGGGCCCAGTAACGTCTCTATCATGAGACTTTGTTGTTACTGTGTTTGGCATCTCGAATACACCACAGGTAGCTTGCCAGGCTCTGCCGTGCAGGCGAGATACTCTCGGTAGCTTGCTGGGCTCTCCGAGAGGGGCGGAGGAATCGAACTCGGGTCGGCCATGTTGGCTGCGTGCAAGGCAAACGCCCTACCGCTGTGCTATCGCTCTAGCTCAAAGCAAAATAGTAATTGCAATTTTCCAATATAATTTTAGGGAGCTCCTTCTTGCTGCCTAGCTTCTCTAGCCTGGGGAGAAATGAGACTGCTGCTAGGCCTTTTTCTGTAAGAACAGCCTCACACTTCATCTCCTCAGCAAGCATCTCCAAGTCTAAAGGTTCCCCTAATGGTACCTCCTGTCTCTGACGTGGCAGTCTTCCTTTCAGCAATTAACAATGCACGTAGTGGATGGGAAGATGGAGATTCTGGGTATTCTAGGGGACAAAAAAACAGTCTCTGCTTATGGACCCCAATTCTTATTAGGGTTTGTTCTCATTTGCACAACTGCTGAAATGAATCTTGGCTCTTCAGACCAAGATCTATTAGCGGGTTTCTCCTGACCCTTGAAGCAGGGGTCCTATGTGGCAGCTCTGCCCTGAATTTTTGCATGATTTTCTAGCACATGTGTGACAGTCACCTCCATGCCAGTTTCTATGGTGAGCAGGGATGGGGCCAGGCTACAAGCTGATATTTTTTTGTTCTTTTTGGGTCATACCCGGCAATGCACAGGGCTTACTCCTGGCTCATGCACTCAGGAATTATTCCTGGTGGTGCTTGGGGACCATATGGGATGCTGTGAGTCGAATCCAGGCCGGTCCCATGCAAGGCAAATGCCCTACCCACTGTGCTATCCCTCCAGCCCTCACAAGCTGATCTTGATCGTTGTTGCTAGCTTTTGAAACTATAGCTCTAGTGAGGAGTGGCCCTTGCCTGAGGGCTGCTTCAAATTCTCAGCATTTTTGTGAAAACAGGCAGAGAAAGACAGTGTCCTCAGCCACATGCTATTTTCTCTCTTCAATCTGAAAAGTCAGGAAACAAAGGAACTACTGTCCTGAGCTCCTTGGTCCCTAGGGCCCTGCTGAGAACTTCAGTGCAGGCCTAACTGTAGGCCGAGACCCTGCCCCTCCTCTGCCCAGCTGAGGCCTGAAGTGACCACAGTGGACTCAAAGGCCTTTTCTGGAGCCCCCCTTTTGAAGAGCGGAGTGTCGTTCAACCCTGCCATTCTCCCTCTCCCCACCTAGACAGGATTTTCTGTTATTGCTCTAACTTGAGAAAATGTGCCTCTTTCAAAAAATCTCACCCAGGAGAGGAGAAAGAAAATTCTATTTCTCCTTCCCTTCCTTCTGTTTTCTCTGGGATCTGAACACCAGCTTATTAATGCAATTGTGGGCTTACCCAGTGAAGACAACTTTCTTTTATTTAGAAGCTAACTTTAAGGAGAAATGATGACACCTAGAGCATAGATTCAGGCACCCAGACCATGTACCTATTCATTTATTGAAGGGTTAAACTCAGGGGTCACTCTAAAACCAGAAATATACATTTATTAATTAGTAGCTTTTTTCATTTCAGCACTCACGGGTGGATTATCCAAATCTAATGAAAGGGACACATTACAGGGATATAGAAATTAGGATGGAGAAAGAGAGGCAAACCACAATTCCAGGCAATAGGAGGTTGAGAGCCTGGGGCAGCGGGCACTGAGTCTGATATCTGACATCCTAAGTAGATGCCAACTTCTGTTTTACCCCTGATGGTTAGTCCATCCCCTCTATGTCAAGAACAACTAGAAAGCCCAGCTTCACACCTCGATTGAAAGTGAAGTAATCAGTTAGGAGGGAAGCACTTTGACAATGAACTGCAGGAAAAAGCCATGAAGTCATGAAATGTTTATTTGAGCTCCTTATGCATCCTTAACAGTTCTAAATTCTAAATTCCTTATCCAAGAAGTTATATAGCTCATTATTACTCACTGGGTCACCTGGGCTAACTTCTTCACTCACTAAGCCTCGTGGGTTTCAGCATTGTTTTATCATCATGACACTTGTTATTTAGGATTGTAACCTATGGGTTTTTTTTTTTTTTTGCTTTTTGGTCACACCTGGCAATGCACAGGGGTTCCTCCTGGCTCTGCGCTCAGGAATCACCCCTGGCGGTGCTCAGGGGACCATATGGGATGCTGGGAATAGAAACCCGGGTTGGCAACATGCAAGGCAAACGCCCTACCCGCTGTGCTATTGTTCCAGTCCCACCTGTGTGTTTTTGTGTGGTTAGGTGCCTAAGTTAGGATGTACTTATATGTGTAGTATGAGTGACAGAGTGATGAAGAGATGTGTGGCCACTCTGCTTTGCTCAGCTGCTGCACTCGGGGTAGTCCTATTGGGGATTACCTCGGAGACCCACACAGAGTGCCCTCCAATATCCATCTGGTGAAATCAAGAAATTTTTGGAGAGAAGGGAATAGTTTGAAGATACTCTATCCCACTGCCAGCAGAAGATTTGAGACTCAAGACAACAGCTCAAGCCCAAAGTTCAAACCCAACAGAAGACAAATTAGTAGAAGCAATGCCCCTCCTAAGACTATGAATTGCTAGGGGTAAATGGGTCTAAAGCAGGGGTTCCATGTGGATTAAGAAAACAAGACAGACATAAGAGAAAAAAATATGGTGTCAGGTGGCTCAGAGCCTTTTGGATTGAGAGCCCAATGTGGCGCCATTAGGAAGGACGAGTAAGGAGAGGCTTCTAAAATCTCAGGGCTAAGATGAATGGAGATGTTACTGGCTCCCACTTGAGCAAATCGATGAACAACTGGATGACAGTGATACAGTGATGCTAACCTAAGATTCTAACCTAAGAAGAACAAGCTTTTACATACCGAAGAGGACTAGAGGCTGCAGGTGTAGAAGTCTCTAAAGGAATCATCACAGGGAAAGGAAGCAAAGAATGATTACAGGATTCCCACCACAGGGTCTTGTAGGTGCTGGTATTCCAGGAGATAAAGGTCCCTTAAACCACCTATCCAGTCCCTCTCTTCAAGCTTATCTAACTAGTCCTTTGAACTAAACATATATTTCCATAATTGTATGCATACCCAACAATGAATAAAGAATATAGATCCACCAGAGTTAAAAGTCCTTTACCATGACAATGTCTTAGAAAGAAATACACAGAGCCTAATCCATGATAAGGAAGTTTGCAAAAGAGCCTATAAGATCAGTTTGTCAAAGCACAATCCATTTTAAGGCTACCCACTTTTCTTGTGGGTGTGAAGGGTTCTCTACTGGACCTGCTTTTTCATTTTCCCCTTCATAGAGCAATTCCGCTTCACCCTGTCTCATCCTGAGATTCTTTCTTTTAGAGAGATAACCTGAAACTGAGTGGAGATTGGGATTAACTTTTTATCTTCCTGGAAGAATCTCACCTCAATCTGACTTCCCCCAAATGCAGGTGGTAGGAAGCAACTCCCATAATCTAGATAAAATCAATCGGTCTCAGGTACAATTTTTTTGCTGCCATAGTGGGGCTGGCACAACTTTGACGTCTGTACAGTGTGGGAGATTATAAAGACCTTTGCCATTCTTCACTACCCCAAATACTCTCATTCACCAACAGTGCCATGGCAAGTCAGTCAGGATGAGGTCATTCTCGATTGTGGTTATATCCCCACTCAGTGGTTTTCTTTCTCTTTCTTCATACATTCTTCACCAAACACAAAAGTATGTTGACTCTGTGTTACATGTTCAGGTGGGAAAAATGAGTCTGTCTAAATTCAGGGACAGGAGGGTGGATATTAGATTCTTAAGGAGAGTCTGAAAGATTGTTTACCACCTGCCTTGCACCAAACTAACCCCACATAAAATCTAGGTACCACATGGCTCCTCTGAGTATGACAGGAGCAATCCCTTAGCATCAAGCCAGGAGTAAGCCTTGAGCACCACAGAATTGGGTCTAAAACAAAATAAAGAAGAATTGTTTATACTATGTGAGCTCTAAACTCTGTTACTTAGTGTTTTCTTTTGTTTTGTCTAGCAAGCTTTCAACCATAGGGTTAGCTACTTAAGATCTGCTTTACCAAATATAAGTATAGATTAGTGGCCATGGAACTCTGAGGTCATTGAAACTCTTTGACATGTAACCTATTTCCCTCGACAAATAGTGGCCACAATATAATATGGGGAAAAAGTAAGAATTTTTTTGTGAAAAAATCATTACATTAGCATTTACTCATCTATCTTTACTACCCTGGATGCATCCGGGGAGCTCCTAGTCTGCCCTAATGAGAAAGGGATCACAATGGTCATCATTACCAGTTAGAATAGTTTCCAGTGTAGTATCACATAGATACATATGTGTCTGTATGTATTTTCATGTGTACACACACACATATACAGGCATATATATGAACATATATATAAATATAAAGATCAACTTATTTTTCTGAAAATTTATTTTGAAGCATTCCATCAATATTTTGAATGCACATAGTAATAATACAAAGGATCCAATTTTTTACACTGCAATCATCCAACCTTTGGGTTCTTCCTAAATGCTGCTATTCAAGTGCTTTTAGGACCACCCACATTCATGTAAAAATACACAATGTAAAATGAAAGAAGATAAAGAGAGAAAGAGAATCACGTGTTGTATTTCTGAATTGATTGCTTCCTGTTCTGTCAGCTGTATGAGCGCAGCTCCTCAATGTCAAATGCCATTTCAACTACCTTTCTCATACTTATAAAATATAGAGATATGCATAAATATACAGAATAAAGTGCAATAGGCCACATAATTAGAAAACTACACAAGCTAACAACAACAACAACAACAACAACAAACAGTATTGAAGCAGCAGTCCGGCTACTTCAAAACTGCCTCTGTTGGATTAACTGGGGTGTGATAGCATCACATCAGTATGGATGAAGAAACGCACATCCATCTAGGAAAAGCCAAGCTCTCAGGTCTCCTTAGTTCTTAAATTTCACTACTTGTATCCCTCCACATTTTTATATCTTCCCAGATGTTCACAGTGATTCCAATAGAAGGACAGGAACAAAGACCAGGCATATATTTGTTAATCAAAATTTGCTTAAGTGCAGATTTGGCACCTGGCTCATTCACTTCCTCAAATGAAAGACTGGACCCAATAGTACTGCAAAGGTGCATTTGCTTTTATTTGTTTCTATTTACTTACCATATATTTTTAAGTGATTTTGTTAACATTTCATCCTCAAGCTCCTGAAATAATTTATTACCTGAGATCTACAAAGTGACTCCATTTACTATTATTATAACCATGTCATTCTTCCAAAGCTTCACTCTGGAATATTATGACCAAATAGCAAGAACATAATTTTAACACACATAAAAATTATTATCATGCAGCTGTGCAAGTATTTCTTTCCTGTACTGAGATTCACAATCAATTCTATTTGTGCACACTACACAAAGAGAGTCATGATTTAACACCTCTTGACTATTTTTTATTTGTCTTTTCCTGAGATCTACTCAGAAGGTACTAAAATTGTTCCCCAAACTTAAACTTTGTACCACATGTCTGCAACAGTCCTTCTGCAAAAACTTAAGACAAATTAAGAACCTGCTTAAGCCACCATTTGCCACAAACCAGATCGAAGGATTTGAAATAGGCGCAAATGTTTTTAAACAACTCCCAATGGGGAAATTTGTACTAATAAGTGAGCACTGCTATAGTTCCTGCCGTGGTTCTGGGTCCTGAGAGTCCATGCAAGTAAATATAAACAGGTTCCAACATTTTTCATCTTCCCTGAGGTCTGTGAAAGAAATACTGTGATTTTAACTGCTACAAATCTGGGGCAGAACCTTTTCTAATAAGATTCCATAATCTTCACAGCACAATACTTGCTATGTTCGAGCAATCCCAGGACTCATAATTCCCCAGCAGTTAGTGTGCCAGGGTGAAGTTCTGAGTCTCAGATAACATTATGGATGTGGTTTATGCCCTGATTGATAACATAGTCAATGGAGGCAACCTGTCCCAGAGAAAGGATCCAAAAAGCTTTGCATAGTGTTTACAATACAGATAACCTCCTGGCTGACATCTGTGGAGAAAAACCTTTGATGAATGAAAGAAGCTGTAAGATCCTGTGCACCCAGATAGCTCTGCTGAATTTCTCCTATATCACTCTTTAGACAATTATAGCACTTTAGTCATTTTATTTGGTCACAAATGTCTAACTGATTTTTTACAGCAATATGTTTTTTTGCAGGGAGTATATGATAAATATAATGAAATCATTTTATGCTACATCCCAGGGGATGGACCAGAGAGATGCTGTTATAAGGCAATATTTCTTTGTTATACACCTTATCAGGCTTTTGCCGTTACTTTATCCCAAGTTTAATAGGAATGCTTAAGTGTCTCTAAGACTAATAAAGCCTTGAACATCTTGCTTCCCAGCATGTGCCTCCCATGGACCTCAGTGTCAGGAACACTGGAAAGCTGTTTAGACATGCAGAATCTCAGTTCCCACCCCAGATTTATTAAAACAGTATTTGAATTTAAAACACAACAAAAATAAAACAGGGTCGTTCTAGGAGTATGAAATTTTGAAAAGCATTACTCTGGAACCTCTTAGAGCAAAAATCAACCACGGAGACAAGACAAAGAACACCAGGAGGGAAAGGAAGTCACTAAAATCACATAACTAGTTTCTGTGCCACAACTTGCCACTCATATTCTTTCCCTGGGAGTTTGGCATCAACTGGAAGTCTTAGACTAGAACTGAAATGACTGGGTCATGGGTTAATTGTGAGTTAGGATACACACAGGAGTGAGGTAGGGCCCATTAAAGGCATTTCCAGAGAATCTTATAAATGAATGGCCATGGATTATGCTGAAATTCCTTCTATTGGCCCCAGAGCAACTTGATGTGCTTAGTATGCTCAGAATAGAAACTGCGTGCTCTGAAATCTATCCATTTCTCAAGGGCAATTTAGCTACATTCACAACCTGAATCTTCCAACATTCAATACATTCCTCATAGGCTTCACTAATCTCTTAGAGAACATCCCAACTAACAGAACTGGGTTATTGCACAAAAAGGCTAACCTCATGTGTTTTAAGCAAAGAGAAATAAGAAATAAAATATTATTTGAGCTTTAAGGAGGGTCTGGTAATAGAAAGTGTTATGTTGGTTACTGAATATATCCTTCTTACAGGATTAATGGATGACTGAGTTGCAGAGCCTTTTAACTGATTGATCTGAGCACTGGATTTCTGAGCTACTATACTGACTTTTCCAGACACTTTTAAAATATCAATAACCAA